>JTDE01001388.1:29479-68695 GCA_014338405.1 Paragonimus skrjabini miyazakii | reverse complement strand
TACATTTGTTCATGTTTTGCTCAGTTTTTAACAACAAAACTTGTTTCCAATGTACACGAAATATGAAATATTAAGCCAAGAAATTTCCTGTCTTATTAAGACACACCTACCCATTGATAGACACAATAAATGGATGTATTCAAATTAAAGCTGGACTAGCCCCGAACTACAGTGCGATTGGAGAGTACAAACATTTTCATACTATTTGGAGTGAGTACGGAAGTCTGTTCTGTAGCGCTGTTCATTTTCCTGACATTTGATTGGTTGATTCTCTGCCCCATCTGCTAGTTACTCTACTACTGATTGGTTCGCCCATATGTGGATCAGACTGTCCCTCAGCAAGCGAAGAGAGGAAGAGGATAGGAGTTGGAAACAGACAGGCTTGGCGACGTAAATGTATGATAATATTAATCTAGCAGTAATGACACACCCAGATCTACTGACAATAAAAATTACAAGTGACTACTGATGCCACAGGGGCTATGCGAATAAACCACCGGGGATTATTTACATAGCATGACAACGGTACCACTGTTGGGCTTCTTTCAGAACAGATTGGAAACACAAGCAGAAGGAATCAACAATATGCCTCCATTTCATGAAGTACAAATACCCTCTTCATCCTCCTGTCGTACGTTCATAATGGATTTGGCCCCAACAAACTCCGGGTCAGTTTACGTTGGACCGCTCAATCAGCCGACACTCGTCTACACTAGCGAGCAATGTAATCAAATTACCCAGTACGAGTCACAGCCATCTGATCCGATTACTTCAGCTATTCCAAACCCTTTACCAAGTTACCTCAGTATGTACTATGTGCGTCGCGTGGAAACCAGACGGAGTGCAGTTGCTAAAACTATTCGTGAAGTAGTGCACATTGCTCAAGAAATTCTTCATGAGGTTGAATTGCAAGAACCACGATTTATCAGCACGTTGAAATTAGTTCACCCTAACCAGCAACTGGATTCCATTCAAACATCTGCTGTTTCTTCTGGCTGTGAGGATGGTTTAAACGGTGGACGATTTTCATCTGCCTTGGGGGTTTATGATGGTCTGCGAGTGCTTTCTCCGACACAATTCGAAATCGCCTTGTTTCTGAACCAAATGGGCGTATTCAACTTTGTCGATGATGGTAGCGTGCCTGGCGGTGCTGTACTAAAACTCTCGGACGGTCGGAAACGTTCCATGTCGCTGTGGGTAGAATTTATTACCGCTTCCGGCTACTTATCAGCCCGAAAAATACGTGCCCGTTTTCATAGCCTGGTTGTTCAGGCGATTCAGAAGAGCAGCTATCGAGGAATACTGCGCGTGGTTAATCACACCAGCGAAGTTCGTATTTGCATTCGTGAAAAATGCGTGCTACAGATTACACCTGCGTTTCGGTGTTCTGGCTTGTGGCCACGATCGGCTAGTCATTGGCCAGTGAGCCATCAAGTGGGTAATGCTAATGGATTGTGCACATTTACTCGCAGCCTACCCGAAGTTCCGTGGCCATCGCCTCAACTGGTAAACGAAGTAAAGCGGGAAGGATTTTGTCTCCTAAGTCAAGAATCAGTCTATACCAAAGATAAGCAAGCATCTGCTGAAGGGGACGCATGGCTATTGGATTTTCACGATGCCGAAGAGCGACTTCTGTCTGGCGGGTCACGAAAACAATGTTTAAATATACTTAAAACACTTGCTGATGAACATCTGAATGGCCTTAGCGAAACCAGTAATTGCTCATCAAATGATTCTGGGTTGCCCAATTCGAACTCATCTACAATTCAAGAGTATGATTTAAAAACATTGGTATTACACGAGTGTGACAAACATCCGAGGGAAGAGGAATGGACAATGAATACACTTGCTGATCGAATAAACGGTATCCTGCTCCAACTTATCTCATGTTTGCAGCACCGTCGATGTCCACATTATTTTTTGCCTCATCTGGATATTTTTCGCGGACGATCGTACCATGGAATGGATGTCACTGCTCGTCAGGCGTGGTGTCTGTTAAGGGAATTGCTTACATGTCCCAGAGCTTTGGAACGACTCTGACTGTCTGCGAATGATGAACAATCAAGTTGTGCTTACTAACTCCATAACCTTGTCTTTCACGAATATTTTCTTGAGCACTAACTGCAGTGTGAAATACACTAACAAAGCACAGTCGCAATTGGGACCGCAGAATGAGGTTTACAGTATAACTTGAAACTGTGCGGATTTGTGCGAGTCTAGCCATTACTCCAACGTAATTTTGTCACCGTGATGCGGCCAGTTTAGTTTGGTAAGCGTGGTTTTTTCTCAGCTGAGTGCGACACAGCCGTAGTTCGATTTATTACTTACGTTTGGGCATTTTTATCAATTTCGTTTTTAAAGAACGTCCCAAGATGCCTAATATAATCCGCCAAAGCATTCTCTTGTCCACCTGACTGTATTCATTCCTCAGTACAATCCGAATTATTGACATTTATTCGTGCTCTTGAAACATTAAAAATTATTCTGTTCTGAAGGAGAGTTGCACAACAAGTGATTTATATAGGGTAGCCAATAGATTCATTTAGCTGGAACGTGTTCGAGCCCACAGTCATCAGCAATGAAAACCGTTTTTAAAAAGTGGACGCCGTTCACGTTAGATCTTGTTTTTTTGCATTCTGACAACTATGCGTCACTTACATGAAAAGTGTTTAATGTCATTTGAGGGTATATTCTCATCGGGACTGCGAGTTAACCCCCAGTTATTGTGCTCATGAGATAACTACGTTGACCAACTCTCCATCTTCCTCACTCTATGTGTAACCAGATCACCTACTGTTCCTAGGTAACCAGCAGTTTTCGTGACCATTCTGTCGAGCACCACAGTAGGTTGTCGGCTAATTCCACTCGAAAATTTGTAATCTGGACTTTCTAACCCTGATCTGTCTCTCCAACGACAAGGTCATTGCCTACTGTTGTCTTTAGTGATAGATGAATAGTCGGAATAGTTGGGCTTCCGATCAGGCAAAAAGTTGGCATTACTCACGGAGATTGCCAAATTTTTAAACGAAATCTCCAGTTATTTATTGCTGAACACACTTTTGCTGTGGCAGCGGTTTTAGTAGTCCTTTATTCGAGTGATAAGTTGTCGTGCAGGCAGAAATATTTCAGACGAGACCAGTAACTGAACACCACCACAATTCGATTGATAACCACCCACTATACACTGGCCTTTTCAAATTCCACTATTCATGGAAGACATTGTAGTCGCGAATGGAACATTGGATTTTGAAATTTACACCGAATAGGTCTACCAAACTGTCCAGGTGCCATGTTAACTCTGTTTGGACTGATCAGCTGACCCAGTGTTCCGGTTGCCCAGCCTATGCAAAATGAATGCATCCCTGGGTGGCAAACACAGTTCGTACAGCCCAGGTGAATGGAAGCGATCCACTGAAATAGGCAGGTTCGTTGTCCTTAGATGTACTTCAACACTGGACCGTCAGTCATCTCAAAGCCGGAACATTTCTAGAAAACTGTTAAAGTATAAAGTTTGGAATGATCAGAATGGGAAACTTCAGGAACAACGAAGGCAGTAGAAAGACGGGCGTCATACTGATGAATGGAAATGAGGGTTAACTACGGACATTTGGGAAGAACAACTGGAGAATGTAACCAGTAGTGAAGAATGACTAAATCCGGTTGTTACGATGGCGAACCCACCCTCTCTGAACCGACGCTGCTGAAGCTATAGTAGTATTCAGCTTGCGTACGTGGTGACAACGTTTACACAGCGGGTTCAAATATTTCGACTTCAACACTATAGACAATTTTGTGATCGGCATTTCAAAAGCTTCCGAGAACCAAATCAGTAGGGCCATGACTGATACTTGGTCGTTACGGCATAGACATCAATAAGACAGTTGCTGTTTGCGTGACTGAATGCCGATCGTTAAAATGAAATAGAAGACAGTTATTTTCCAACGATAGAACTGCCCTAGAGCGATTAGTACACTCGGTGTATGCAATGGACTTAGTCATAATAGATATTCTGGTCTCATGTCTTATTTATTTTCTTCTGTGAATTTGAGCATTTTTGAATATTTTTGAATATTTCTGACATACGTGGGCTGTTTAGTAGTTCTAACGAAAGCTTGTACAAAGCAACAGATTATGTCAGTATAATCCCAATAGACGGCGATTATTTTTCGAAATTTTTCATGTGAATCCCATCAGTATATGTGGCTGATACACGAACAGGAGATGCATTGACTGTTTTAACAACTACGGCTACAAAACACCAAATGACCAGTTAAAATTACAGATATCAGTTTGATTGTCCAATGAAACTTCCTGTAAGAGCAGTCGGTCACAGGCATATTGTTTCAACGATTAGCTTCGTTTTCAGTATTGACCAAGACCAGACGTTCTGAAAGAATTTTTCATAGTACACGAAAATTATCTGCGTACTTTTCCACAGCCAGCAGGTTCATCCAGTTACTGGATTGCTCAGTATTAATATAATAGACTGTGAAACATCAGCTCATTATTATGAACCGGGTTATTGATAGCTTAATGAGATAGGTGGAACCGACTTTGCATAATGTACACGATAAAGCTATTAATTATATGTGCTATTCTTCACGTAAATTGTTTCGATGTGATTCAGAATTCACTGCACCTATAAACTTCTGACGGAACTGTCTATATCTGCTTAACGTTGATGTCTAGTGTATGTACTTAAGAACGTGAAGTGCATCGCGTTTAACGACTGTGAAAATGATCGTTGTAATATAATAGCAAGTTGGTAAAAATGATCAACCAAAATGCAGGTCAGAACCAACGTTCTTAAAGCACTCGTTAGTCGTTCGGTCCAAAATATCTTGTCCGGATGTACAAAAGTAACGCAAGACTCATCGCTAGCTTCAGCTTAAGCTCACTGACTGATCCACGTTATACACAAATGGACCCAAAATGTACCTCACATCACATGAAATGTTTTGAATATAAAGTTTGGTCGATTGCCATCTGATGTACACTAGTGGCTTGTACAGCCGCATCAGGCGACTGGAAGTATAACAAAGTAGATATGTGATATGAACAGCGCTACTACATACAGATGAAAGGTGTTTAGTTCACCGTATAAACCGTAATCGTTATCAGAAATTTACATTACTAGTCGGAGGTCCATTTAAATGAGCATTCTGATCTAATGAACTTGATACATGTGATAAGTTAACAGATGTGTGGGGTGTCATGTAAACGGCCAAATAACTACCAACGATAAGCTGTTTGTTAGTGTGAGCCTAGTTATTCACAGTAACCCGAAGCCTCAAGGTAGTGGCTATCCAGTCTTTGATCGGAAACCGATTGATGCAGTTTGATGTTAGCCTGATTGATTTTAAGGTATTACAAGGCTACTGGCAAGCATCGACACGATCTTGTCTGGAATTAGGAGTGATTGTTCATATTATGTCCAGTGAAATACTGAATAGATTCGAACATACCCGCGAAACAATTTGGGATGTACTCAAATCCTGCATCTGCGTTCGAAAGAACGGGGTTTTTACTAGTAGTTCGTGTTCATGTATGAACTGAATACTGAAAACAGAAAAAAACATTTCTGGGTTCTTGACAAAACGAGCAGGTTGCCTACTCAGTCAGCTTCCCTAGTTATCACAAACGAAAGTTACTCTGTCACTTTCGACTGGTCTGTCGGATTGTCTATGAGTGATTCGAGCTCGTTTGGTCTCATTAAGACGGTGGTTAATCGATGTGAGCTTGTGATGAATGATTACATCCGATCCCACTGTTGTCCGTCAAAGTCACCCCTAAGTTTATCAAAGCACCATACAATTCCATAAACAGATCAGCTGATTCGTTGTTGCCCCTGTCTCATGTCGGGTTGGTAGAGTTCGGTAACTATCGTTGGACACTTTCTATGGTCGATGGAAATTGGACGGCAACGAGCAACACCAGACTGACACAGAACATGTCGAACGATATTCACCGAACTCGGCCGGTCCGTCTTGGGAAAAAGACAAGAGCAAACCAGGTAATCTGCATACGAACGTGTGATATAATTTCACCAAGTAGAATGAGGCTTTATTGAGCCATGGTGAGAAAAGATATGGAGGACTACCTCTTGTCAACCATGGATTCGAGTTCGCGGAGTACGAGATGATGATGAGACCAAGCAAGGTCGAAACGGCTGTCCATCAGTTCGCTGGCGTTAACAGGGGTAAACTACCATCCTAGATGCTGATTTGTCACGAGACTTTCTTTTCATAACTGTATATGCTCATTTGGCTGGGTTACATTTGGAATTTTCAGATGAACAGGGAAAATGCTTCTAAGCTGATCGCTACTCACCACTGGTTGCAACCCTTACATTCGAATAGATTTTCAGCGAATGTTCTTTCAGACGATGTACCAAACACCAGCTTCACCCAATTTAGCTTTCTATGCCCTCACCGATAGTTGAATTCTAACTCACGATCACGTAATGCAGCACTGTTGTTCACTGCGTTAATGACTTCAAAATTTGCACAAAGGAAGTACGAGATGTAAGTGGTCAACCACACTCGGTTGAAAGTAGTGCTTAAGTTATTCCACCACCTCGACAGAAAACACGCTAACTGAACTCTTCACTTCAGTCGATGACCTGGAGCTCAGAGCTTCTCAGCCCAGTCAAGATGGCAGATCTCGCCTAACCTACTGATTATTGTTCTTGATTAATGTTTGAAAAACTGTACGTGGGTGTTTCTTTTCAAAATTACGAAATCTATGGTTAAATGTGAACGGTTTCCATTTTATTTGGGCCCACTTCTTTGACTGTCCATCAGCACCGTTTTGTTTCCTCAACCATTAGAGCTGCAGTTAAACTGCTACAGCAAATGTTCTACTAAAAATGGAAGCTGTAAATTTTACCGTAATAAATTAACCATTTTTGATCACCAGTCAGTTTATGACCATCTCTTCAGCATTTTCTCATCTTTTCCCAGAAGTAGCCTTTTACTAAACAAGGATTCCCCCACCAACTGTGAATTCAGTCGAACTAACAACAGCACAGTCTAAGAGAGTTGGACACAATTATCGCCGGTTCAAATGCTCTCTTCACTACCATGGAGCAGAAGGGCTTGTCCGGTGGGAGAGTGCATTGATACAGGTGTAGGTACCTAGGTGGTTTCATCAACGGGGTAGCACAAACGCAGTAATTGTGCGCTGGCGTTATAAAGTTGAGCTTATTAGACAGTCGATATTGACTAAAACTGTTATGGAACGGCTGAAAAAGACCAGCACCTTTTAAAACAATGAACATCGCATAAAACCAGCGGTTACGTTACAAAATCTCAGGCCACAGACTACAGTTTAACAATAGGGGCCAAATTACCTGTAGAAAGTCGACAAAAGTTAGTGTTTTCTACTGGTGTGGACTGAACAACTAATTCTGTATTAATAAATTCAAAGTGGCAAAATGAAAAGCATGGGGTGTAAGATACTGTAGTACTTGTATTTGTTCCTTGCATTCAGACAGAACATGAACCAACTGAGTGCTTTGGATGGTAGAAAAGGATTAGAAATAGATTTTATGTGAATACGAAAACACAACAATCTCAGCGACATTGCTAGCTGTTTGTGTGCATAACATCGTGATTGTTCATGAGCAACGAGTGTCTATTTGATTAACTTTGATTAGTGCAGTTTTTCGACTACGTATCTAACGATACAAGTTGATTTCCAGAAGTATCATTTGGCAACAATTATTGAATAACTAAATGTGTTTCATCTGGTAGAATCTCTGTTTCACCGTTTACTTTCTGGCCGTTTATTTCATTCTATTGACCAATTTGGAGTAGGCTCCCTAGTCCCACCTCATGGCAGTGTCCAACATATTTGGGTTCAAAGTCACATTTGCAGTTAAATTAGATAAAGACGCAAACCGTCTATATAATGACCAGCTCCGGGCTGAGATTTACTTGATCAGATAAAGATTTTCAACCTTGTTCGCTGAAACTAGAGTATGGAATAGGCTTGTCACTAGTTGGACAAAGCTTCACTGTTGGGACCGGTTATTAGTGAAGCATACTTTCTGACTGTCAGCATGGCTAAATCGACATGACGTTTTGAAATTTCCGCTCGATAGGCATATACGTGAGAGAAAACATACACGTTTCAAGACTAGGCTATAGGATCCCAACCACAGACCAACGATACTGTGCACTGACTAAATGTTTATTCTGCTTGTTCTCATGTTCGTTGCTAACGTAATCGACCGCCAGTTGGCCTTTCCACTTTAGTATTCATTTTCGTTCACTTTTTCTCCACATCCACAAACAGTTCAACACAATTTATTCCTGGAACAGCACAGAGAAATGCACAGGCTTAAATCCTTCTACCTGTAGTAAAACCCTCTGCAGTTCGAATCTTGCGAGCAGCATTTGATACCGTAGCATTTTTTTTCTACTGTAGCGTTGAATGAGAATTTAAGAAGCAGAAAATAATGAAGGCAATAATATATTCAAATTACCCACGGGGTCATGTTTAAACGAGATGTTGTTAATAAAAGTTCACAAGAGGGCCAAATAGACTACTATCCTCCTTTCACGCTCGTCACCAGATACTTTAATAATCCACTATGTACAGCCTTTTCTGAGACAGTGCACATTTCAGCCCTTTCGTTTGATAGAAACAACGCTCATTATGACATTTTTCTTGCGACGATGCCTAATAGACTCTCTAAGGGGTTCATGCCAGGATTCCATGTTGGTCAATCTAATTATTTCACACTTCCATGTAAAAGCATAGGTGCACCAAGGACGTGTCTCGCATGAGTAAAAAAGTTTCACCTTGTATCTGAATAGGTAAAGTCAAGGGGTGTGTTTCAGGCGTGTTAATGCAAGAAGCTTTCGTCTGCCGTTCACCGAACATCACTAACTTTGTTGTGCTTTCAAAGGAAACTTCCATCAAAACTCTTTCGGAAGGAGGAGGACTTATTGAAAAGCCCGCAGGAGTGCGGAAGTTGCAATCACTTTCGAATGATGCTCCAACTATACGCACAAAATGTTTATGCGACTTTTGAGTCCTCCCAAAATCCTCATTGATTTGATGCTTAAATTTTCCTTTCCTTTCTCAAGCTGTGCCGGTAAAGTAAACTGCTGGTGAGTGGTAGGGGATTTTGGTTTTCCATGTAGATTAAAAGTCACCCATAATTGATCGCAGCTGTCACACTCCCGTAGACTTCCCAGTCGAAAAGAAGCACCGGACTCGAGTCTCGCTCCCATTAAAGCTCGTCAGTAGTTAACGATTCCCGTGATTTCAACTTGCAGAGTCCTAGTTGAGGGATCATCGATGGGAGTTAACAGGACATTTACTTATGACTTCTCCTGAGGCGATCGGGAAACCTGACCACTACTCACAAGCGAAAGTGGTTGAGCGTTCAGATATGATAACTCGATTGTGCCCAACGTGAGGTCAGTGACACATTGGTCAACACGGTTGCCTCACGAAAGTCTGGCCGGAGTTCTAGTCCCGGCAGTGGTGAGGATATGCACTACTGACAAGCTCTAATGAGAGAGAAACTCGAGTCTACTGCTTTTTTTTCGAGAGGGGCCGACTGGAAATTTTATGGGAATGCGATAGCTGCGATCACTTGTTCGATCTATAAGGAAACGAATTAAGCTGCGTCGCTTCGTTGTATCACTATCCGAAATCAGGTCCAGTTATTGAGCTGTTCTGTACTCATCAAGTGAAGGCGTGTGTGCTTCAGGGAGTAACTGTATACTAGAGGCTTTCAATAAGTTCGCTATAGTACATAATTACTTAGTCCCTACACTTGCTGCATATATATATATATTCAGTTTCAGTATGCCTCTTGACGCATATGTGAACGTCTTTGAACCATAACAAACGAGGTTTCTTTTCACATTGTCTTGAGAATCATCCAACTCCATGACTGGTTGTCCTTGTCGTATAAGATGGGGCCAGCTAGGATTATGTTGAAAATTGCTTTAGATCTGTTCGGTCTCCTGCAATCGCTATTCTACTCATACAAACACGGTTAGAGGTCAGTAGCTTAACTTTTTACCTCGAGTACTGCCTTGTGGTTGGCACGGGTAAAGTCACAAGAATAATAAGTCGATCACTTACATTTGGGATGCAATTCACAGTAGCAAAAATACCCCCCGTGTCGGTTATATCGAGTATCTTACTCATCTATGGGCGGGGACAAAATAACAAGTCAGCAAACGCTGGCTTACCAGAATGCTGACAGCGCTAAGTAGCCTCAATGTTGTTTCGTAACCGCTTTCGTGTTGCATAACTAATGCTGGTTCGATTTTACTGTACTATAATTCCAGTTATATAAAATGGTTACCTGTTTACATAGTTCTGTCAAAAATGAACCCTGTACATTGAAAACTTTCCAGTACAAAAAGTGGACAGGATGGTTTTCAACTCTTGGCCTACACGTATTACACGAAAACACACACATTCAAGGACAAAACAATGGTCAAACTCAATTGGTGTCAGCCAGACGGCTTCAACTTCATACGAAAGAGCACGACCCTCGCCATCTTCATTCACTTTGCTCCTATTCACGTGATTCGGTTCCCGCTGCCGATCGTGTAATAAACTTTTTTGAATATCACTTGTTAAACAATTCGTGTTCTGGCGAAACCGCTTTGTCCGTCAACCCTTCATCTCGACTGGATAGCACATCGCCAGTACAGCACTGAGATGGACAATAATCGAATTCGTTTCGCAAAAAAATTCTGTTTGCAAGACAATCTATACCTTCTTACAGTGTTTTATTGTTTGGTCTGGGTAGTATCATCCCGAAATATAAGATCATTACAGACAGAATACCTACAGTGAGCAATCGTGTGTTAGATCGTTATGAATCCAACTACTGACATTTTGATCTGCCAAGACCACTGGACTAGATACCAGTTCATGCATAGACTTAATCATCATCACCTTGTATTATGGAAATATCGATACGATTACCGGTTCACTCACTTGTTATTCTCTACCTCTATTTTCCTACCTCCTATGATAAAACCGCGGCCCAATAGTCGATTTCCACATCCCAATCGATTGCCAAATTATAGTACCTGATATTCATCATACTGAGCTCACTGATACTTTGCAGAGACGAGCCAGATGTTCATCTGGTTAATAAAGGGTATACGATGGATGTCAGGAAACTGATTGGCACATAGAAATAAGCAATATTGTCAATAAGAAACCGCTTCGTTCACCCTGAGTGAGTGAACAACCCAGCAGTGTGTACGTGAAAGAGTGACCAATTGCCATTGAGAATGACAGCAATTTTCAAGCAAAACCAGATATTTGTACCTGTCCATTTTTGTCTTGCCACCTAACTATTCTGCTCACTTTGTCCACAAGTCACCTTGAGATATTGGTCTAGTTGATTCCGTGTACGTGTAACACTGGGCAATATTGACCATGCAGTCCATGATAAGAACAGTCACTGACAAATAATGTGACGGATTTAACAAGTTAGAATAGACCCATTTGTGAAAACTCTGGAGTTTGGCTGGATTCGAATAAGCGACAGAACCGGCATACACAAAGCGGCAAGCTGCGTTAAGACCTCACGTCGATAGCACAGAATCTTTACTTCGTCCATTTGCTCACCTAACTCACTGTTTCCTACGGCATCTACCAAACGATCCAGAAGATTGACTGTTCATGTAGGATTTCCGAAGTAGTTTGTACTGTTACCCACTGACGCCGCTGTTGAGCATTGAAATTGTACTGTTGATAAGTAGTATGGCAGGTACGATACCGCAGAATAAAACCGAGGACGAAATTGAAGAATTCCTAACGCATGGTTACAACTCGGCTGGTACGGCGTTGGCAGCGTTCGGATATTCTGACCCCGTCACTCAGATTCGATTAAAGGTAAACCTGAGATTCGTCGCATGTCAGTATTTTCTAAGGTTGTCTTTTTCGTTCGTCACAGTTGTATTGCCGTTGTATTTCAACCACGTGAGTTTTTATGTCACGTGGCTAATAAAAGGGCACAACAATATTGCAATCATCGCACAACCTAAGTCATTGAATATTTTGCGTTTTAAGCAGATCAGTCGAATTATTTTTCTCATGTGAGCACTGGTCAGTTTTATCGTGCATAAACTTCACGTAGTATTCTAAATAGTACCTAACTGTTAGATGAACTAAAGAATTTTATAAACGCTAGTTCCACCTTTTCATAATCCGATCTGACTTGGAAAGGAAACGGTACTTTGAATAAAGGCATCAGTCAATGCTAAGAATTTTGGTTTATATGATAAGTTGTCCGATAATTTTTGCTAAAAGAGATTTGAAATGGATTTTCTCTCATAATCCGTTGTTTGCCATTTTAATTGGCTTTCAAAGGTGATGAAATTTGCATTTTGTTCACACAAATTGGGATGCCAACGTTTGACACCAAGTATGTCTTTCCTACACAAATGTCAAATACTTGACAAGAGTTGATTAACTCCTGGTCATAACCGAGTTCAGCTGGGACTGTTTCACAGTCGGATTTTATACCGCAACCAAACTGTTGAGCGATTTTCCATGACAATACTGGTCAGTAGCAGCTGGTTGGCAATTTTCCATCGTCCAGTGATCTGGTTGTCTGTCTATTGTACTGTCAGCATCCAACAGGCACGAACAGTCGTGTAAAGAACTATGGAGTTGGAAAAAACTGCCAAAATCGTGTAGCATCAGTAGAGAAGTTTGATAAAAAAAGGTCAGGATAGACTGAGCCGGTTACTAATATGGTAGAAGTATGGAATACTGTGCAGTGAAGATGTGAATCATAACGTAGAGTATTACAACTTGCTCATAACGTTGTGTTATTCTCGGTCCATTTATCAATACATAATGACTGACACTAAAACGGGTATGTCATATGTCGCATTTGACTGATAAATGTACAAGGTGATTCCATAACTGAGGACTGTCACATAAATGAATTGAAGTTTTAATTCAAGGGCTTCGAGACTGAACTGAATGCAAGTTTCTTAACAAATTTGATTCACAAAAAACTGCTATTTGATTCACACAAGGCGTGTTGTGAAAATACGTCAGGATAAGAACCCATGACTAACACTAAAACGCTGGGAGGCCAAAATAGTTTGGCCGTGTTTGTCACCAAAAAGAAAACCTCGAAAGAATTTAAGTGGAAGTTTTTAGAATGTTTCATGTGTATCGGTAGTAAGAGATACGAGTAAGTTACTGTCGTCTTTTAAAAATGGAAAGGCCATTTATTACGTTTCATGAAAAGCCTTGTGAGTTTCATTCAGTTTGTTGAATTCGAATCAGAGTGATATCAAGTGTGTTGCCAGATAGCTAGTAACAAAACTACTAATGCTTTAATTCGTAATCACATAAAAGTGGGCTGCATGAAGACATGCTTGAATTTTTATGACGATGGTTTTTGGAGAAAATCAATTCCAGTAATCACTTCAAAAGAGAATCAACCCTACTGAATCACATCGGCACCTTGTACAAGGATTTCGTAGACCGTCGACCAGTGAACAATACTGTAAGTGATGGTTCAAAACACTAACTGCTAGGGCTGTGGGGGAAATATGATGGAAATTTCCATAGACTGTGCCCTGCACTCCCTTGAAAGAAGTAACTGAATGAGTTGTAACAAGATTATAGTCAAGTTAACAAGCGCTCACAGGTGGTGGATTCTAGTTCTCAAGTTATTTGGACCTGATAAAATTACAAAAGATGGCAACAGCTACTCACGACGCTGATCGTCAGCTCTGGGACAAATTGTCCGTAGAATCTCTCTCAAACCATTCTTGGATCATGGCGAATGTTGGCTCGTTTGCTTGCCAACCTAGAATAACCGCTCAGTTTAAACCTATATGAGAACGACTGGCAAAAGTTAAAGAAAGCAACTTAAGATATATTGTTTGAGTCAACTACTGGAACATTTTTGGCACATCAGCATATTGTACCCGTCATTCGTCATCGATAGGGATAATCTACGAAAGTCCGTTCTAATGCATTAAGAGACCAGTTAATTTTCACTGCAACCGTCTTTGGTAACGCATCGGTTTCTCCGGTGTCATGAGTTAGTCATGTAACACGATGCTTATATCCGGAAGATCGGAAGACCATTAATCAATCGTTTCCATGCGGTTACTTGAGGTGTTTGAATGTTAGTTGCGTTCGATTTTACGCCAGTTAAAATGTCTCAAGGCCTCCACAGTGAGCGGATTTCTTTGAATAATCTTGTAAAAACTTTGTTAGCAGATTTACAGCTGAACATTCACCGCACATTTTTCACCATACCGCTGAGTTACTATTTCCATCAAATAGCAACATAACTGTAAGCTTTTATCTTGAACTTCTCCTACCGGGAGGCCTTGTTGCACAATGAACACAGAGGTCATGCTATTTATCCAGAATGCAGACAACAGTATGGGATAAATACGCACAGGTTCATGAAAGGTGTCGGCCACTCATTCGTATAGAGAAGAAAACCCAGTTTTAGAAACTCTCCGCAATGTTTCTGATACTTGATTATCACTAGGTGGGTCGATCGCATTGCTCACGGAAATATTTTTTGTTGTGAAAATCGATTACTGAATAAGTAAGCGTCACACATGGCGTTGCTTAAAAATTCTATCGGCTAGTTATGCCTTATGTTCCACTGGTAAATTACAACCGACAAAAATGAACCGCCAATGGAATTTTGTCACCGCGCCATTTTTTTCATTCTGAAAACCGGATAATTTCTCCATTTAGCATTTTTTTTGCTTCAAACACGGAAGATCTATTTTTTGTACTGATTTTCTGCTCCGGGTGTTAATCGCTTATGTTTCCGGCTAACAGGCAGCCAGATTACGATCAATATTCTGTACATCTAGTTTTAGCGGTGCATTACCTTCTGCCTAACGCGATATTTCTACAACACCCGGCGACTGTTTGTTTTCCATCATAACAGACATCGGCGATTTCCTTATTACTGATGAGTAGTAGGGGATTTCGATTTTTCATATAGATTGAACATCACCCACAATTGATCACAGCTGTCGCATTCCCATAGACTTTCCAGTCGGCCCCTTTCGAAGAGAAGCACTAGACTTGAGTTTCGCTATCATTAGAGCGAAAGTGGATGAGCGTTCTCATATGATAATTCGATCGTGCCTAACGTGAGGTCAGTGGCGCAGTGGTAAACACGGTTGCCTCATGAACATCATGTCCGTAGTTCAAGTCCCGGCAGTGACGATGATATGCACTACTGACGAGCTCTAATGAGAGCGAAACTCGAGTCTAGTGTTTCTTTTCGAAAGGGGCCGACTGGAAATTCTATGGAGATGCGACAGCTGCGATCAATTGTGGGTGATGTTCAATCTATATGATTTGCTTATACACGATGGCTTCCATGTAGGGTTTGTAGCACTTAACTTGATTGACCATTGAATGAACCATTGCTGTTCTCGTGGTTTTCCGTTTGCCTGACCATGATCTTTCTTGCAGTAAACGACCAACTTATTTATCATGCCAAATTCTTCCATTTTTGAGAAAGTTTTATTTGAATCGATTAGATTTCGCGGTTAACTTGAGACATTTACGTTGTTTAATCTCAGAATCAGTGGAGATGTCAAGAGCAGTTTTGGAAGATGTGTGAAAACTCAGTCTGCCTGAAGATCCTGAGTCATTATAGATTTGTGAATTAAAGCATCATACAGAGTATGTGCTAGATTGCTAGGTTTACCACAATAGGACCAGTTTTTTGATTGTCGTCGGGTATGCGCAGCCGATCATCAAATTTATGATGGTTCCAAATACATTGCCTTCTAGCTCAGCACATAACACGTTGCTTTAGTTTCGCGACGAAATAATGGGCGAGGCATTTGCCAACGCAGATTAAGACCGCATAAACGCTTTGTTCTGCCGTCATTCGGACAATGGCTTGGTTTTACTTACTAAGCTCTGACGGCCGTATGGTGGCCGTCATCATCCATGGAGATGAATTCCGAACGATTGTTAACATATGAGGACACTTTACGAGTGGTATACTATGGTTTATGATTAATACCCAAGTTTCTAGAGCGGCACAAAAAATGTATAAGCAGTTAGTGCAGAGATTATGTGTTTACTACCCTCAAGATCGGATGTGATACTCTGAGTGCTAGGCTAAGGATAGCCGCTTGAGTAGCCATCGGTCAGATGGTACAGTCTCATTCTAACAGCATCCGCGTTTTCCTCTACGACCGCAGTCGAATCAGTATAGAAAGATTTTTGCTTATAGAGCGAAACTGTAGTGACCACCTTAAATCATTTGGACTACATTGACTAGACATTAGTACACCATCTCTTAAAGTATGACGTACATTCAACTCGGTTTCATAGTGGAGATGCTGCGGAGTTTCCGAGCACATTTTCGTGGTCTCATTTGAATCATTTACAACTTTCGCGTTATATTTTTTGAGACAGCATCCTTCAGTCCGTGACGTGATGTAACAGCTTACATTAAAGAGCAGTTGAATCGAGGTTGATAGTTGCTAATGACCCGTTGTTTCCCAGCTCCGGCTGTGGTATTGTACATCCATTCATTAGGTAGAACTGTTCTCTATTTTACTGCTGGCTGATATACGAAATTCTCTTAGAACAGCTGCCAGTATAGTGGCCAACGCCTAACACAAACCTCAATTAGGTCCCTCGTAGTACTAATGTTTACAACTGAAATATTTTACCATGCTGTTAGAATGCCTCATATTCACCCAGATAGATTTCCGAGTTCACTACCTAGCCGTGGTCCCTTTTTGGGCTCGTCATGCATATTCAGGAATGAATCTCTCAGCTTAACGGTAGGAGGTCAATCTAGCTTGGCATTCGAGTGTCTAGTCATGAAGTACAATTTCATTCAATAGCAATGCGCAGAAGTTCGGCGAGTGTCCACTTAATGAAAAGCCAATCTTACTGTTGACTGACTTGACACGGTATATTATGCTCGTTCACTATTTTGATTCTTCATCATACTCCACCTTTCTCACTCTATCCTTCAAAGGCAGTCACAGTTACACTTGCTGTGTACAAATTTAAGCCAAAATCAGGTCACGTCCATAGACAAATTTGTTCACGGACAGTCTTGTGTTGTAGTTGTTTTGTGAACATATTCCGGTAACATATTGGTTAGATACTGTCAGTCTTTAGTGATATATGATTATGCATAGTCCACCATAGCAGTCTTACACTTCATGACTCAGACGGAACAAGACAGACTATTGAAGGTTTGTTCGAACCAAACTGGTTCTACACATAAATGGTTGACAATAAAATTATACTACTTACAACCAAGTAGAGTCTGTGCATGAGAAATAACGTTTAACAAATTACACTTTACAAAGCAGTGGATCATATTCTAAAATTAAACGGCGTGGGAATAAAAAACTAGGGTTTATTAAGAAAGAAGGGAAAATGTTAGAGGGTATATAAATTTGTGAAGTATTACACACGTAGCAACAATAATAAACGTCCAGTGAATATTTAGTGCGGGCTACATAAAAGGACATACTCCATCAGACATAGAACAGAGGATGTTTGAGCAGTAAAGTAAAAGAACTTGGAGTGAGAGGTTGGGTACATCTACACCTTACAAGTATACCAGTGGTATAGTGCTGAAGATCTAACTAGCTGTCGGGAATCCCAGACCCTTGTTCACCGCTTGTTACCACACTACCCGTAAAACTAGTGGCAATACTATATTATTAAAGGTCCACAAAGAACGTACAGTGCACGGTTGCTATAGTTGATTAAAGCTTTCGATCATTAGTTCGTGTACCATAGGTTCATGACAAAGTCGACTGGCCTTACGGTTTCTATTCATTCTCTTGAAGTTGTTTGCATTTTTGTATTACATGAACACGAGGCAAAAGGATATCTTTATTCAAGCTGCAAATACCTGCTGCTCTAAGAAAAAGCAAGTCATTTTGTTTATTTGTGTTACCTTAAGATAAGCTGTTTTCGTCTTCTACTAACTTATCGTTTACAAATTTATGCTACTCGAACTATTTGGGTACACTAAAACCAGATGTCCTTTCACGTACATACCAAAAAGTTTGAAGTACCAGCTCATTTGTCCATTCATTTTGAGTTTATCTGAATAATTCAATACTATTTTTAACACTAGTTTATATTTACTATATTATACCAGAGTATAACGTCGTAATGTTTGAAACGTAATAGTGGTAGGTATTCAATTAATGCTTAAACTCTACCTCCTCCACCTACAAACAAATCTGTCACGTAGACGCAGCTTAACCGGATACTTCTCATGCAAGAACGTAGGATATTACGAATGTGTGAACGATATACATTACAGTAGAAAACTAAAAGAATCTACCATTACAACCTTACACTTTTTCTAACTCGACTAATGGTTTATAAAGTGACCTTTGAAATTGCACAGTTTTTACATGGTTACATGAACTCTAACTGGTTTATTCGCGTACGTATTATTCCCCATTATCTTGACCAAAACGGGTTCTGGATCCCTGTTGTCAAAGACGGCTTGAGCTGTCAACACAATCTACCGATATGACTTGAGGTGTGCCCACTGGGGCGACAGATCGAAAGTGCGCCCATCATGTCGGTAAATACAGCAATCCCTTTCTGCTGCTCAGATGACGCCAACTGTCAATCAGAATAACCTGATATATGCATATGAACTAAACAGTTCACAACTTCTCAGAATTCTAAACAAGTTGTGACTTTTCGCTTATCTGATTCCATTTGAAGTACTAATGTTGTGATCCTTACACACTGTGGATAGTGAGACTTGACAAGTTTATTCTCATTCTCTTCCCCACTAGGTCAGTGAGGTCCCTTTTTTTGCAGTGTCTCAGTGTCGAAAGTTGTGCCGACTCATACCATATGGGAAAGTATTGATTTGGAAGGTTGTAAAAGAACAGTGAGTAGCCAGTACGAGCACTGCTCCATTCGTGTAAGGTCCGAGTCGATCAAGTGAAGTGTTGGGTCAATGGGAGGGCTGTTTGTGAGTTGTACGCTACACCAGCCATTACTGCTATGGGTGAATCTCGATTGAGTCAAACCAGTTGGATTAGCGGGTGCAAAGTTGGCGGTAGTAATGGATGAGCTGTGGTTAGAATTAAAACACAGTGGACAAATAAGTGGCCACCGAAAATAATTGCAAGTGTTGAAACCATTGCTGGAGTTTCCAGCTACACCGCAATTAGTCACAACAGGTATGGGTAACTACAAAAGCTCCACTATGGACACGATTTACGTGAAGTTTCAAGATTTGGTCATACACAAAAACATTAAAAGGTAGAATGAAAATCGACATTTAAAAACCTGAACGAGGCCACATCTGTATGGTTCAAGACATGAGCACAAAACAGTGATGTGCCTTTTGGTGAACATATAACTTATGGCAAAGCACTTCAATTCAGCGATGTTCTCGAAGTACAAAACGTCAAATGTTTCAGACATCAGCTTCTTTACTGACACAGAAAATGTGATCTGATATAATTTATAATGTACTGGAGCACTTTCAGTACTTATCTCGATCTGTGGTACATGAACGTACGTGGGAGTAGGCATATTTAACGGACGATTGCAAAACATTTCGGGTAAGCATGACCTCTAGAACATCTTCAGTGTTGCTTATACAGCACTGTATAATAGGGTCTCCTCAGACTATTTAGGCTGAAAGGTTAAAGACATGAAGAATGGAAATTCTCATAGTGTTGGTTTGTTGTAGTGTGAATAGTGGGAAACTAGCAGCAGAAGCGACTGAAAAATATGGAAGTCGTACATGTTTTGGAAATGTTAACAGTGAAAGTTTACTAATTCTACGCCAAAAAGTTGGGGAGCGCTCGGATAGCCAACAGCGCTTTTCTGGAATGATCAGTATCACTCAATTACCTATTAATGGAGCAAGATCAGGGGACTGTTCATCACGTTGGCAATACTGTTCCAAATCACGTACCTGTGATGTATTCAAATATACTTTTGGAGTACCAACCATCGAGTGTTATCGCAGTAATTTAATCTAAGGAACCGACAATACGGTGGACATTCAACTGTATAGTTAAGGGGCTGTTGTTAGGGTTTACGACATGGGTTGCATAACATTAACGAAAAAGAGAAATACCGCAATATAGTCATTGGACATCTGCCTTCATGGTTTGATCGTGATATACAGTTTATCCTGACCCAATAATTTGCAAGGTCCAAAAAAAGAGTTTTAGGGTAACACATAATTCGCGCAATCATGATTCCTGTGAGAAAGAACCAATGGGAGAACTAAATAAATTCTCCATAACTATGAAAAACAAAATTTCCGCGGATGGACCATATTTGACAAATTCTGATCATTAGCTGGTATAATTATTTAGAAGTAAGTGACGATTAGAAGGTTACTGATCAACAAATAAGGAGGGGACAATGCGATTGGGCAAATGGTTAAACTACTTTGATGAGATTAGAGACACGGACGAAGTCAGTGTTCGGTAGTCAATGCCAATCAAGTTGAGTCAGTGGGACTGGGACGAATGTGGAACAGGCATGTTTGTTCAAGGAAATTCCAGGGTTTTGACGAACTGTTTCTGAACACACAATTCCGAGTGACATGGTCAGAGCCCGACCTCCTCAGCTATCAATAATATGCGATATTCGACCTTTTGTGACAAGGTATCAGAGAACTGGTAGACGGTGCAAAACGCTGTATCTATCTCACTATGTCGGATCAAATGAATCAAGATTGATGAAACGAAGAATTTTGTTGCCCTAAAGCAACGCCAAGAGAAACAGTATGCGTGAATTTTCTCAGATAAGTACCTAGCAGTGCGACCAGTGTCTGCTAAATCACAGGAACAGTTAATGAGTGACGTATTATTATTAAGTACGTCATCCTTCAACATCAAGGAGGTCACTCATTTGAGGTGAAATGTGACAAAAGAACCTGCAGAATAATAGGTCGTGTTGATGGTGTTAGTTATTTGACGCAATATCGACCGCCAGGCCGCGTCACCCTTGAATAGTGAGGTTAAGTGGATGTTTTCCTCATCGGTATTGTCCATTAGGGCTCGCAGTTGTCACTTTTTCGGGAAAGGCAGTGGCATAAAGAATCTCTAGTATATTCCTTCATCCTTTTCTTATCGTGTTGATGGTGCAGATCCCTTCTGCTCTGTTCGTCAGACAAAGTACAAAACCTCGTTTGAGACTGATTGGCACATAGCTAGAGAAGTGCACGAATTGACCGGTCCAAGTTTTCTTCTCAAGCGTGCTTTGTCGTAATGGTTAATCCCATCTGTGTAGCAGAGCAATGTCAAGAAAAGGCATTGTCTTATCAGTTTCCTTCTTCAGGTTTAAAATACTGTTGCTATGAATCTTGCAGAAAAATTGCTGATAGATTCAGAATGTTTTTCAAGCAGTTCACTACACGAAATATATCGTTCACATATCTTCGACAATAATCTGTTTTTTTTTTCAAAATCTCATTCAGCTTGTTTTATTGTATAATACATAACATGTTGGTAAGCACTCAGCCCAATGGAGAGCCTATAACAACCTCGTTAATCAGGCGATACGATTCACCGTTAAACTTAGATAGAGTATTGCTTGTCTCGAACAGTAGTAATTCTTTAAGGTCAGCGATCAGTAGACCGACGGGAACCTGGTAGTTTTAGATGTACTTATACATAAACTACATGGTTTTGGACAATGATACATCAGTGAATCGTGACGATATATTAAAAGTTAATAGAACCTAACAAGGTCGCGATAAAAGGTAAGATTTGAAGGAGATAAAAATGTGAGGATGGTGGAGCAGTCGTTTGTTGAACCTCGAAAAAAAGGGCCACGTTATCCTCGACTTGTTAAATTTCTGATAGATCTTCTGGTACAGAAAAGAACTGTTCCTTGTTTACTAACTGTTCAGAAGATATCGTCAGACAAGTCGTAGAATATGGTTACAATGAAAAGAACAAACGTACACATTCGACTTCTCAAAATTAACGTTGCATTTTTATTACGTTTTCGTTTTTAATTAACCGATATTATTCTAAACGAAGCGAAGGCTCGATTCCTACGTGGCGAGAGAAACGGAGAGCTCAGTAGTCTACAAATCATCTGGGGTTTATAATTTTTGCATTTGTTTCGACATGTCTGTTGTGACTGTACTAAGCACTTAAATCGGTTTGTACTAATTGCCTTGAATTAATTTGATATTTTTCAGCCAATCAGCTTACAGGTTATCTATGAAACATGGTTCCCGTTGTTAGTCATTTTTGAAGAAGGCTGTTTGTATACATCTACTTACTTTAATCTAATGGTTAACTTTATAGCGGACATAGATGATATCAGAACACTGAGTCGTTAGATGAGTGACGCAGTTGACACACCACTCATTCAATGTCCAGTAGATTGTGTGTCAAATAACTCATTTGTGAGAGACGGGAAAATTTTGCGACCTTAATACTAAGCTGAGCGAGTAACCAAACACTAGTGGTTATATACTTCATGCTTTCAGGTCAAACAGTTCAATGTTAATGACCTGTTGATCATTCACTTTTCACTGCACATTTTAACTTATCATCCGAGTAGTGGAACGTCAGAAAAATTGTATTCATACGAAATCATTATATTCATTCTTATTTTGTCCCTGTTACGTTTAATTAACAAACTGGAAGACAGTGTTCATGACAGCGTCTATGCGTAAAAACTCGCCAACAAGTCTTTCAGTTATCCTTGTAGATTATTCATAGAAGGAAAATGACTGTAGGTCTTGATAATGCCGCGCCATTAGACAGAGTATTATTAAGCAAATTAACGAAACTGAAAATGTCATCAATAACATCAACTTGGACATAAAATTGCATGCCAGCCTTTTGTTTATGAAGACAGAGTCCTCCATAATCAATACACTGTCATTCTATTGATCGGGATACGCTCACTTGATGTTCATTAAGTTTGTATATAAATGTGCTTCGCTGGCTATAGTCTTGATGGTATACATCTCTCCCAATTAGACTCTGTCGATATGTAACTGCTTTTTCCCAGTACCCATAATGGTCACTTGTAAGAGATTTCAATTTAATCACTCAGTATGATTGTCAAACTTCTTGCAACAGGTTTCCATCGGAAATCTTGGTTGTCGTATCGAGTATAAATAACGAGTTGGTAGCTAGCCACTTAGGTAGTTAATAACGAAGGCAAAACTCTTGCCTAAAACTTCTTTCGAGAAAAGTTGATTGAAAAGTTTACCTGGGAACAAAAAGGGCAAACAAATATGCGTGGCTTTCAGTGTTTACCAATAAGACCTCAGCTGAATGTTAGCAAATCAGCAGATTTAACTGGCTTTGTTAAGTGAAATCGTGGTTGTCAGATTATGGATTACAGTTAACCAGATTGGTGGTAAGTCAACTTCTGATGCGATTGGACAACTTGGGCATTGTTTACAGTAGAAATTGCTTGAGCGGTTAGATGAGATAATTCTGCCCTACTTAATGTGAGGTTAACGACATAGTAACCAGTCTGAATATCTGATCATAACGCACGGACTACAGTTCTGATTCCGGTCGACTGAAAATTTCCGTCTAATTTTTTATTCTGAAAGGGGCCTACTGGAGTGTCCATCTGAGAAAACGAACACAATGAACAACAGTTTGAACGTTACAGCCTTTGGCAAGATATAATAGAGTTCAGTTGTCACTATAGCCATATGTTTGACTATTGTTTCTTATTATGGTGTTCTCCGTAGACAGCAGACTAGTGTGACCGTATAACAGTCCCGAGGTGACGTTACTCGCATTTGAAGCAATAGAATTTGCTGCAGTTAACGTAGACCTTGTCAGGCTTTTGATGAAGCAGCGTCAGTTTCTAAGTTGGTTACGTTCTTGACTACGTGCTTTATGTCCTGCTTCTACATATTACGTTTATTCCCTACGATCTCTCATGTACTAAGGTTGGTGTTAATTAGAGTTGTCACCTTGTTTCATGATGAAACATTTGCAAGTCACATTCTGTGCTCGGTGAATACCCCAGTACATAAATCATACGCGTCATTATTCACAACAACCGGAAAGCTACAGTATCTCGCTGAATAGAACACGCTACGAAATCTTCTGTTTGAAATTATCAAAAGCAATTCTTACAACGTGTGTATAGGCTTGATTGGGCTTTGAGTTGCTTGGCTGATAAAACGTGAAGACTATTTATAGGGTTGAAAACTGCTACTTATCTTATTGACATAACAACTAGTCAGGTCACCACAGAAAGTGACTAGCTGAACTCGGCAGTTATCGATGGTTCCAATGCTGAATAAATTCTTCAGTATAGTGTAGATGGCGCAATAGTGATATAATGTCGTACCCTATCTCTTAGCGGCTAGTTGCTGGGGTTCCAAATACGTTAAAATATTCTCAACAATGGAACGCTGAAGTCAAATAGCACCACACCTGCCTCAGCATTCAGTAAGCCAAATATAACTGTCTTCTTCTCTAAAGAAGCAGGACTTCTTCTGATGCTTTGACGCCAAACGACGTCTGCAGACTTGAATGCGGTATAACAGTATCATAAAAATCTTAGAGTGTGATATATGTAAAGCATACTGTCCCAGCTGTCTTCCTGAAAGAGTTGAAAATATCGCAACGTAGAGTGTACTCTGCATAACTAGAAGCTGCATACCTCTCTTTTTCGTCTCGTTGGGGAAACGTTTAAAAAAAACCGCGTGACAATCCGGTTTTAGTTAACACCCCTCTGTACAATGGCTAGTCTAGGCTGGTACCTGGCTGACTTGTTAAAAGCCACTATAGTGTCACAACGTTCACTGTTAACAACCACCACCTTCGTACTATCTGACAAACTAATATGAGTGCCGATAGGTAGACTGCAATTACCTAGTATGGGCACGGTTGTTGGTTGACGCGCTACGCTAGGTGGCCACGTCTTAATCTACGTAACAGTGATTTAATGCTGATGGACCACGATACCCATAGCACACTAGTGACGAGAAGCTGAAATGCATGATCAGGACAGAACGTATACCCAGTGCTGACCAAAAAAGCTACAGTGGTTAGCAATCATCAATCGCTCACCCGACTCGACTGGGAGACCTAGGTTTGTAGGCCTACCTCAAATTCTCCCACTCTGCCTTGTTACAAAATATGATCGTTTACGTTTGGAGGACTTACTGGTAGGCACCAATGTATAAAGTGTTTACCTTCATGTTTGTCCAAAGGTAGATTAAATTGGGTCGGTGGTTGCCAAACCTAGGAACATGAGTCCTGTGTCAGACTTTACGTATCGTATGGGCTGCGGACCGCGTACTAATATGGACATTCGTTGCAGTCTTCACGTGATTATGGAGGTCACAACCGCATATAAATAGGTCAGCATTTCGCTGGTCTTACCAGGTTGAAGGTTGGGATGAATACGTGTGTTGCTGTAGGGCCGTTTTCTCCGTCTCTGCTGTTATTCTGTCCGGCTGTTTCGTAAGACCTGGTCTACGTACACTCGGTTAGAGCTCAGAATAGCTATTCGCGACATTCGTTAGAAGTTCTGGTGGCTACTGACACGACAGTGACTCTCACATACCACAAACAGTCAACCACTCGAACCACACTAGCCAACGAGAGGGATATGCTTCGGCGTTGGTTGCTGTTTTGAGTCGCACGTCGAAAAAGCGACTGTTGCAACACTTGAGAAAGGCATGCCTCAATAGCAATATATTTTGTTCCAAGTTTGCATCGATTATAAAACGTGGTAAATGTGGAGAGGGAGTGCTATGTTTTACTTTATGTGATTAAGCATTTTTCACTGGTGAGACTAATTCAGTAACTTTATGACAATCCAAAAGTGGGTCTGGATTTCATTTTCTTGGCAAAATATGGAGTCTAGTATGTCCTGTTAGGAAACATTGAATCTTATGACCAACACGTGATAAGTCTGCTGATCAAACATCTTATTGACCTCTACGTTAGTTATTTCAAGGTTTTCCTGGCTGATACTTGACACAGATTTTTTATATTGCTATCAGATTCAAACGAAGACCACAAAGCTTTCAAAATATTTTAATTTCAGGGTCTCCTTTTGAACTTAAGAGAGTGATGATATTAAAAGATAATCATCGTTACATAACTGGACAAAGATGAACTTTTAAAAGGTGCAAAGCTTTCCAGGGTGGCTAAGCTGAACAGCAGATAATAGTCTAGGCAGTTCAGACTGACCACTTAGAACACAGGAACACTGGGAGTAGAGCACTTTTGGTGGCTTGGTTATCCCTAGCGGAGGGCGGGGGTTTCAGAGCATCATGAGTATGCTAATACGCTTCGCTTGACAATCAGCTTTGAAGTAAGCCATAGTTGGATAGATGGCTCACGCGAATGCGGTACCAGTTTGAATCAATCACAAAAAACAAAACGGGTAAAGTGAAACAGAATATTTTCAGGTGATGATCTTTTAGTGTTTTCTAGAAAGCAAGGAATCAAAGTGTATTACCTTTAAAATCTAACACACACTATTTACATCCTAAAAGGCTGGTATTTTCAATGTTTCTCCCGTCACTACAACGTGCGCAATGGACAATGTTGTAATGACGGAGAAGCGCTTCATTAAGAAATATTTTTAAAAGCTCAACAGTTTTTGGTCACCGGATTTTCTACGAATTCAAACCATACGACTGGGAGTTGTTATCGGATCAAACGGTTTCAATTATTGAATACTGTGTACTTGATTGTTCAAATCGTAGTTCGTGCAGGTGCAGCCAATACAGTACTGATCCATTTTGGACACTGTAATAAAAACCTCAATACAGATTATGTCCAGTGGGTTGAAAGTGAACCAGCCAGATGGCTAATGGTTGATAATGAGAGACAAATTTTGTTAATTTACCACTTCAGTTGCTCATTTGTGGTGGTGGTGGTGGTGCTGCCGATGGTGAAGTGTGTACTTTTACGTGGTAGTGTGCGCACTTGCGTGATGATGATGGTTTGGCTGATAGAAAGCCGAGAACCGTGTTATTTTATCTGACCAGTTACTGTCCGTCCTAAATTCTGAACAAATTGTGAGCAACCGGCATTAAAGTTTGTCTGTGGTTTTTAGTTCCGTCATAAAAACTCTATTAGGATTGAAGTTACAAGTCTGAGAACATTCCAGACATACACCACGTGGGTTACTGTAGGTGACTGTTGATTGCAGGTCAGAGGTCAAATGTACAAATACGGAAAGGAAGATTACGTTCGAGTAACCGCTCACAGTAGAATGCGGTTGTGTGAAAACTGAGTCAGAACTAAGAAACATTGACAAAACTTCTCTAAGGATCAGCTAATTTTAAGATAGCGGAGTTAGTTAGAATACGGTAAGTACTGTCTAGTCCTTTTGTACTGCCAATCCATCGAATGCGGGTTAATCTGATCCATCCTTGTTTGGAAGATTAAGCCTCCCAATACTGTTTACAACTTCAAGTTGAACATCACGCACAACTGATCGAAGCTGTCGCATTCCCATAGACTTTCCAGTCGGCGCCTTTCGAAAAGAAGCACAAGACACGAAATTAGCCAAATCCCCGTCTACTCATCAATACTCGAAAATATCGCCTAGCAGGTTTACTGAGATCGGAAATTTCCATCTGTCTAGAAAGTCCTAATCGCGGGGTTATCGACTGGAGTTAACAGACAGTAACTGTGTCTCCTATCGAGACGATCGGGCAAACTGATCATTACTCACAAGTGAAGGTGGTTGAGTGTTCACATTTGATAATTCGGTCGTGCCCGACGTGAGGTCAGTGGAGCAGTGGTAAACACGGTTTCCTCATGAAAGCGTGACCGGAGTTCTAGTTCAGGTCGTGGCAAGGATGTGCACCACTGACGAGCCCTAATGGGAACGAAACTCGAATCTAGTGCTTCTTTTCGAAAGAGGCCGACTCCAAAGTCTATGGGAATGCGACAGCTGCGATCAATTGTGAGTGATGTTCAACTTGAAATTAACCAAATCCCAAACTACTCAGCAGTAAACTGTTTACAACGCTACTGATCCCCACAACTCCCCATGCTCTTTGTTCAGACCAGCTGTACTTTCCCTTGTGGTCGCAATGAGTAGCCTGTGTGTTTTAACCCACACTGGTAAGTATCAGATCCTTCTGTAGGTTATGCATTATTCAAATACATAAAAACTCGGAGGTTTTGCGTTTAGTTTGGTTCCGTAAGACATCTCTACTCTCAGTTTCATTCTGAGCTAAGCACCTAATTTCTGACGTCTGCTTCCCCTGTGAAGTAATGACTATCCACTTCCATCTCCTTCTCCATTTCGTAGGCAGGTGTGGTACTGAATTATTTGTCCTTTGTGCTGGCCTTTCAGAAAACTTTGAGACACTGGATTCCCTTGATCCAGTTTATCACCAGTGAATGAAGACGCACACAATGCAGGACGTTAAACTTTGATGTACTTTTTCAGTCGTGAACATACAACATTACAATATGTGTAACACGCGGGTGGTGTTAGGAGCCGCATCTCCTAACGAAACAGCCAAGACTCATCACGTCACATCGATCGACCGGCCCGGTTCGGATGATATGGTCGTGGGTAGTTGTATGGTTACACTCAGCCAGTCAGACTGCAGGTGGGGGGTCGAACGCCTGGGCGCTATCTGAACTGTTGTCTCGCGTTGCTTTCTGATGTCCCCCTTAACGCAATTTGCTCTGAAACCCTCAATGCCATATATAACTATTTCATTTGATTCGCTCTGTGTCTGTCGGCCATTTATGGTAATCATTTCGTCCTAAAAAAATTTGGAGCCTCTGTGGCCTAGGTTTGCCTCGCTGTTCCAATAAACGGTTTTGCTGCGTTTCTTCTCATTTCTCGGTTTTGGATCAAACGGCTGAGCGCGTAACCAAGGCGACGATCCAATAGGTAGCAACAATAATAAAATGGTAACCTTTTGTTTGCTGTTGTGTTATCTCCGGCATGTGTGGTGCTAATGAGACCAAGCTAAATAAAACCAGCTGCCCATCACTTAGCTGGTGGTCACTGGGATAAGCTTTTTTGTAAAATGGTCCCCATTGCGTTTTGCACGAAGGGAAGAGATAATGATCAATACCTTGACAGACACAATGTTTGAATCAGCTGTTTTCGAACACATAGGGATGGATGGTGGCTACTGACCAACACAACTTCAGAAAATACTAGTAATTTGGGGCATCGGATGTGCAGTGGTACACTGACTAAGTTGATAGGATCAACGGCACTATTGGAGGTATCAAGATGTTTTGGAGAGCCACTTGACTTGAATAAAAACACGACGGAAAAATATGCGATGTTTCCGTCTGCATTATGGCACACCGGAAACATCTGGTATCGACTGAACACAGCTCGCCTGATCGTGAAGGAATAATATTTTAACTCCGCTCGTTACTGACGATCTGATTACTATGATCCGTCGCATGCACGCTGGTTTGTCGGTCCTACTACACTCAGCAGTTCATGTTAATTTATCACGGCCTGAATTACGCGATCAACCAAAATAGGAGTTGAGTCAAAAATGTGTTCGAGGCCATTGTATTACACAGTAGAACTAACACTAATGCATTTCACGAAGCTCTGATCAATCCGAAAGTGATCCGCCTTCAAACATCAAAGACTACTTCACTACAATAAGTAAGATCTTAGGCTAATCTACAAGACAGGTCAGTTATCATCAAGGAAGTTATGAAGGTTCTTCTGCCGTGTCCTGCCTCGGACGCCCTTGGTGTAAGATTCTCCAATCTTTTTGCAAGCATGTTTAGGGCAAGCAAACTACCTAATCCTAAGAAGGAACTAAGCTTCGCTGTTGTTCTTAATGTAAAGCTGTGATTCAGGAGATTTTAAAGAAAAATGAACATAAGGGAGCCATTGAAAGTGATGGGTTTGAGCATGAAAGGTTTATGAATATTACTATTATCGGTCGCAGCTTTAACAGCTACCTGTGAACTAAATGCCTCGAGTCACGCAGTGGAATTCTGTCACAAATTTCAGTAGCCATCTAAAACGGCTGTGAACCACAGCATTGGTTTGTTGATTACTTCCTCCTGTGATACCCCTTAGTCAGTTTCACACACATTCCAGCGAACTGCGAAAACTTTAAAACTTACACTTTCTTCAGTCATACACAAATCTAATTCCTGTTTATTTCGTTACCACAGGCTTAGATAGAAAACTGTTTGAAACTCATCACCAGTTGATGGAGTGCATTGGATTGAAGTTTGCCAACACACTGAATTCAGTGAGTAGGATCGTGAAGGAATGGTATCCAACTATAAGCAACTATCGGAAGGACTATATGCCAACGTAGGTCTATGGGAACTGTCGTTTTTTGACGCTGCGTTTAAGAGGAAGTATGCCTCATTTGTGGTGTATTATTTCCTCGTGACGAAACTTTTCCTCACAGAATTCTTGTTTCTGTCATGCGTCCCACCAGTGTCTTGTCGTTGAGCCAACACTAACCCTAATGTGGTTTAGTTTGAAATACGCAAGATTATTGAGGATCAAACTGTCTATTAGGTCACATTCAATGAATGATCCGTTACACAGGAGTGCTAGCAAACCACACCCTAGTTTACAGGTAATTTTAACATAACATTGCAGTGTTTCGCGGTTAATGAACCCAATATGATATAATATGATATATTTAGATGTGAAAGTAACGTATGAGAGGCACCGGTTCAAATCGCATTCAGATCGTTCCCTCCACCTGATTTATCCAATCAAGAAAGAAGCGAACAGCATTAAAACAATGTATGATCTTACAAATACCCCCAGGATGGAACATTTTCATCCAAGAAACACATTTACGAGAGAGGAATTTGGTTTATGTCAGGTACTTCCATGGTATACACAAGTCGCCCGATGTCATTGTGTACAGTTCTGATCCTGAAGTAAGCCTAGAACCATCCTGAGTGAAACAAATGTTCTAACTTGCAGGAACAAAACCAGCTTGCGTACGCATAGGCTTTAGTGCAGATTATTGAGGTGTAGAAATACACTAACATTATTTGCATGTTGTTCTGGCAGGTTAAAATATAATCCCCAGTAGAATAACAAATCTTATTTGAAACCTGCTCACCAAGAGTTTTGTTCTCTGAACAACACCAAATCAACACCCACGAATGCATACTGGAGTGTGTCGGCGATGCATTCCAGATAGGACCAGCGGAGAACATAAGTGTGTGGAGAATGGGATACTTTGTTTCTGAATTCGAGTGTGAGCAATTATTGACTCCATTGATTCCAGTACAGTATGAACAAAAGACACATTCGCCAGAAAACAGAAACAAGTAACGTTTGAGCAAATGTTTAGAACCTTTTAAGACGAAAATTACCCCGATAAATCTACTCAAAATATAATCTTCTTCCACATAATGCTCTTCTTAAGTTTCTCTGAACCTAGATAACCGAAGGTTTCTTACAGCAAACAATTTTTGTCTGGCTATTTTCTAAAAATGTGCACCCTGATTTTATCCTAGTTCTTGGGTAGACGAGCTGTTGAACGATCACAAACACCAGATAGTGTAAGGTATATTAGTTTGTGTATATTTTTTAATCCGAACATTACTTATTGTTTAGTTCGACTTATCATTGCGTGGTAATCGTACCGAAAAGCGTAGTAAGGATAGTACAATTTCTTTTACGGCGTCTATAATAATTTGAGACACTAAGAACCGTATTGTTTTGATCCCTGTACTAGCCACGTGACTGGTTGTTGTAAGGTCGTATCAGTGCACTGCTGCCTTGTTCACTCTGCCGAACTCACATATGTTAACTTTCAGAGAATTGAAATACTCTTGTTCCATTACGTATAACTACATTCACCAAAGAAATAGCTTTACTACCTCTGGAAGAGATACTGAGAGACTGTGTTTGTTGGCAAATGAATATTGTGGAAATCGTAAATGCTAATAACTTCAAGTTTTTATAACTAAACCAGGGTAAAACTAGTATCAGCCAAAAATAGGTAATGTCCATGCCAACTAAGGGAGTGCGAACAACTTAGACCTCAGTAACTCACGTCATGTTATTTACGCGATGTAGTCTGGAAGGCCGCTTTATTTTTTATGTGATCTCTGGCCAATCGTCATTTGAAGTGAGCTTCGAGCTTTAATTTTGTACACTTCGGTGAATTGCACCCCAAAAACTGTAAATTTTCAAGCCAATTTGAAAAGGGTGGCTTAGTTGTCAACAGTCAAAATAACCTTTTCCGTTATAACATGTACCCAACGTTGAGGCAGCTCTGTATTATTGAGAATAAACGCACGCCAACCGGACAAACTACGTCAACACAACAGTGTCAGCTCATTCATTCACTCCCTCGTGGTTAGAACGCAGGAAGGGGCACGTTCTGCTGAATCCGTTACACAATCAGACCACTTGGAGAATCGACTGAGACAAGCAATAAAACAACAACCCAGACAACGCCAGGAAATGTTACAGTGCAGGTGAAGTTAGTCTTCCAGCAACTTTATTTCCACCTGTTTTGGGATGTGTAGTTTATTAGACCTACCATGTATATAAGGGCACATGGCCCGAAAGCGTTTCATAACAACCCGTTGCCCCTATCTCAGGCAAACAGACAGAATGATCGATAGATGGGAGTTGTGATAACCAGAAATGGATGCTGAGCTAAGCGATGCGCTAACCGCACTAGGCATTTTGCTAATGGCACATGTGGTTCTCTCCTGTGATTAGGCCACAGTGTAACCCACGATCCTCGGCTTCCCCCTGTTTGAGGTTGGATGCTAATGGATTCTATTTCCGGTTCTTTAGGGGAGAGGGCAAGATTGGCCATACTGTCATACTCACAGCTGGGGGTGGAGGACTAGTGTGGTAAGTGAAGCAAGAAGGATGTCGCGTAAAAGCACATGCAAAATGCACGGACAGAAGTGGCCACTGGTCACTTCAAATTGGTCATAATGGGTTTGCGGTCGGAAAATGGAAGGTTGCGACTTTTGATGCCACGGCCGAGTTAATGAAAATGGAATTGTCGCACTAACCGCGACCGAAACCAGTAAACCAAAGAGACCAGAAGCGATCAATTTCACCTCCTATTTGCCAGTATTGAATTTACCTGAACATAGACAACTAGAAGATCAGACAGTGAGCAGGTTTTCCGTGAATATTAGTTGGACGTCACAAAATCCAAATCGCAGCTTTCGCCTCCAGCTAGTCGCTTCAGTCAATCGCTGTCCAACATCGCACTTAGGTTGAACCTCCCTCTTTCGGAATTCGTCATTAGTTTATGTCATTACCACGACCTGGCCGGGAACTCCGAACGTTCACCTTATGAAGCAGTCACATTAGCCACTGTCATAGAAGTCACGTTGTACAAGACGGGATTACTATTGTTTAAACGCGCAGCCACATTTAGTTGTGACCAGTGTTCAGGTTACCCTATTGTATCCAGCGGAGACAAAAAGTCATCCTGATCATGAGGTTACTAAATGGAACACGATAAGCAGTTATCGTGTATTCTATCGATCTGTTGGGCAAAGTTATATGATCCGAAAACGAATGCCGATGAATGTATAGATATGATAATTTTGTCATGTCTAATGTGAGATTAGTGGCTCACTAGTTAACACGGTTAGGTCACGTGATGAGGGACCAACTTCAAGTCCTGGTCTTGACAAGCACAATTACAAATGGCAGGCGCTAAGAAGACAAAAACTCGAACCTGACGCTTTCTCAAAAGAGGCTCACCAAGGAAGTCTCGTTAAACCTGAAAGTCTCCACCACGTGTACCTGGTGTTCATTTTAAATTTTTTATAAATACCTTTGATCATCAGTCTTTTTGTCTATTATAGTAAGGAAGTCAGATGAACTGCCCGAGGAACTACCTGTTATCTTCAGCACACAAAGTGATCCACCTACTAAAACAATTCAGGTACCCTTGACGTATTTTGAAAACAGTGCATCACACGTTTTTCTTAGCATCTCATTTCTTGACAATGTTCGTTTGGTTCGACTGATACGTTGGTCGCTCACATTGATCGGCGTTTTATTCAGCAGTTTTTTAGGGCAAGTTAACCATTTTCTTCAAAGATCAATCTAGTCCGATATGTAACCAGTTCACTGAATAGGACATTTCGATCGAGATACCAAAATAAGCAAGTATATGAAATTTTCAGACTTCAAGTGAAAGCGGCCGTATACAAGGAAGAAATGTGTATGCCTATTGTTTACGCCACCGAACGGGAAAACGAGACATCTTGCCCTTGTCAACCGACCGTCACAAATATTTTAAAATGTATGCTGTTCAAAAGAGAGAACCTATAATACCAATATGCTCGGGTTCTAATAGAATACTTTAGGAGGACGTCAAACAAAGAAATTCCTGTAAAAAACATCATAGTTTGCAAAAGTTAACCATCGGGTGAGCAACGTGCACCAGAAGTGTAATTGAAATCCTGACAGTTTCCAAAAGTTGTCGCTAGATTCATCATTCTTGACTACAGACTCTAGTTCAGTTATCTGGCAACGACGATAATCGCTTGTCCTAAACAAACCGCAGTGCAAGAGAGTACTGTAGTGTTAAACTGTCCCATCTAACGCCATTGATTTGATGTCGCGTGGGAGCCAATTGTTTTCTCTCTGTTAGGATAATGAAGTTATCTTTTGGAAGAATGAACGTTTGTCGCTCGCAGGAATCATATCCACATAGTTGTTACGTGACTGGCTGGCTCTTACCTGTTGTAAAGCCTGAGTAGTCTGGCGTCTGTGAACACTCCACTCACTTTGTCTTCTTAGTAGTCGGAACCGTTACCAGTTCGGGTGAAACTCGTCATTTTCAACTGCAACGTGTTCTTGCAGAAGAACGTCTGAGCACATTAGTATTATGATTATTATAATACTTCGTCACATTCCGTCTCACGGCTGACTTCAGATGGAGTGTTCACAACCAAACGCTTAAATTCCCACAGCACTTTAAACCATTAAGAGTGAAAACTGATTGTCGGAAGTAAGTAGTATCAATTCACACCTACCATATACCGAACAGAACCTAAGTGTATGTAACAAGTTGTCAACTAACAAATCAACATTTTCGGAAGCATGGTCATACTGTAGCGGAGGTGAGAAATAATATAACTGATGAAATGGTGAATAACAATGATCCAACAAAATAGTCGAATGGATAGAAAACCGGCTAATGCCGTATTAAATGAAGTGACCTACTGACAGTTCCATTCACGACACTAACCGATCAGTGGCTAGGGTAATCGGTAGTCACGGAGACGATGCGAGAAGCAATACATCGTCCTAGGTTATGTTAATCTCCTCATGCGATACAAATGTAAGCTTGCTCTTTACTTCGTTAATAATCGACACAGTTCGCTCGACCATAAGTAAAGGCAAGCAGAACAAGTCATTCTCCTAAAACGTGCACGGTAGGATTGTTACCAAAAGAATATCTTAGGTACAACTCATGGAAAACGCTTATCCACGTAAAATGGTACAAAATAACGAATATGAAAAAGCTGCGCCATATTATTATTTATGGGACAGCAATCTCTTAGCTGAAGAACAAGATGAAACAACACTCAACTGTTGCCCGATAAAATGTAGCTGTGCATCTCCTGTGCTTGTTCTAATTAATAATTCCTCACTGCTTTAAGTTTGATTATGCTGCGGTCAGCATTCTTTCGACAGCAGTGGAACGTAGATCTGGCGCTGATTTGGGTGGGTCAATAAGTTGATATACAAACATCCTTTGGCTTATGGTTCCCGTGTTAAGCGAAGTAGCATATATAAGATACATGATTACTGAACATGTACAGCGATAATTCAACAGAACAATATTCCCCTTTAACACATCGTTTTAATACAAAGTGCTCAAATATTATACATAACAATGGAAGAACACAAAATATCGTCAAATAAAATTAGATTCACTTGTTCTGCCTGTTGTACTTCACTTCGAAGAATCTTCTAGTGTTTGAATTTGGTATATTTAGCCAGAACATTATGTTAGAAACTGCCCACTTAACTCCATTAGAGTTGGCTTTTCTCTGCTCAGAGATTCAGTACGGTCTTTAAGCTGCTAAACGCGGACTCTGACTTTGTCAACGCAATGGGATAGTTGACGTTAGAACAGGCTGCAGGGATTTCACAGGTCCATCAAACTGATTAGTAAGCATACTTGATTGTGTCTAAACTTTTGAAGGCGACGATTTATACCTGTCGGAAAGAAGTTCAATGGAATGGTGGTCAACATGTCTTTGTCATGAGAACAAGTATCACAGGAAATTGTTCTTATTCTGTACAAGCAGACACACTACTAACGGGGCTCAGGTATTGTGTCCTCGTCCAGAACGCTTATACAGATGGGAAACCATCAGTTTACTTCAATCTGTTCAAAAGCTGGTTTAGGTTAAGTAGCGTTTTGGACCAACAGCTACTCCCCTTGAGGACCGGTACATATTCAGCTTAGACTTCAAGTAAAACTGTTGATTTTGAGTGCAAATATTAAGGGTTATTTCAGATTTCTTCAGTTGTTATTAGTAACTGAAAAAGTGAGCTTGGATTTTATAGGATATTGTGTAAAGTTACTAGAACTATACAGATGCTACGCGAATAAAAGTTCATGAAGACAGAGTGCTTTCAGTGCTCTTGTATAAAAGTAAGACTTATTCACTAGGCCAGTGTAACACAAAGTAGTTTAGTTTTCAGTGTCGGTTGTTTTTTAACGACCCCCAGAACACGGCAACTTGGCACGGCAAGGTACATTCCCGTCCGTATGCGTTGGTCTTCCAAAAAACTGACTGCCTTCGGTTTCCTAAGAGTTAGAGTAGTTTTACGGTCACTGTGTTTAGTAATCACCCGCAGTAATTCAGCTATTTGTACAAGTAACTATACTACTGCAGGGTGGTCTACACAGTTCGTCGCATTCGACACTAAAAGGCACACAGACGATTAGCAGAACCAGTTTCGGATTAGACTGTCACAGCGGCCACAACCAAAGTACCCTTGTGTATAACCGACACCACGAGTAGCATGCGCTACATGTGAGTGCAGGCCTCTGTTATCCAGAAAGCTAGTCCGGGCCATCCAGATTGTAAGCTAGTATGAAAGTAAAACCCCTATCGATCGCAGACAAAACTTGGGAAATTCCGATGATAAGGTCTGATCTGAGAAGAAAAATGTTGGGGATATGAGGAAAGAAGTATTTCAGGAAAACATACAATACGCCAATGAAATTGAAGAAAAAATGGGTAGACCGCCACCATGGCTTAGGTTTCTGGAGAGGACAGCGGATGATTCGATTAACGACGGTGGTCTTTGGTTGATACGAAAGCAAAATAAGTGTGACAGATTCAACTTTTTGCGCTTAATGTACTCGTTGACTTTTCGCAAGAAGCCTACTATAAGTACGCCAGTGATCTGATAATCCGAGATGGCAGGCGCAGTCAGCGCCGCAGTCACTGTATCAGCATACTGTCATGTCACCACCACTAATGGCAGCTATAGTTCCTTTGCGTACCACGCGCTTTAATCCACAGCAGCACAGCTTTCGCTCACTCACCCTTCCGGTGGCCACTCGGATCGTATTCCTTCAGGCAGTCCGGTTCAAGACTAAGCGATGTCATGATCTAGTGTTTGGTTACAGGGGGAAAAACTAACTTGGATAACATTTCGATGCTACAACCACTAACTTCCAGGATCTCACTCAGCTACTTTCAGTTGATCGCACAGCACCGGCTGTTGAGTCCGTTTGCCAACAATCCAACGGTGTGTCTTAGGCATTGCAGCTAGAAACAACTCAAACACTGCATATTCCACTGATCCAATATCTAGGTTTCAAAGCCGTGTGGCTGCGTACCACTGAACGGTAGAAAAGTATCTCTTATTCCCTTTACACTGCGACGTTTCCAGACACGCCTTTTAAGATGTCCGAATGCAGAGCCAGCCTACACAAGTTTTCAACTCGCGGTCAAATGAAACATGCGATAAGAAATCGATGCACAAATAGTAGAAATCTTTGCAGCTATCCATAATGTCCCCATTGATGTGGATTTCGGATGCAGTCACAGAACCTCCGTCCGGAAAAACCTGAAAGAAAGAAACTGTTCTACCAATCTTGATATCCAAACACATTTTAATGCCGTGCTCATGAAAACTGTGGTCAGTCACCGCAGATCATCGTTGATATGTGTAAATGGTGGGCTATCAACTTTAAGCAACAACATGCGCTTTGTCGAAGTACATAGCCGACTTGGGTCGCCGGAACGCCAGTTATTCAGCAGACAGCCATCCTTGCAGTATTCACTTTGCACACCATCTTCCGAGTTCTGAATAGCAGTTGTTAGCATTGCGGTCAAAAATAAACTAAATAGGGTTGAGGTTATGATACAACGATAATTTCAAAATCATTGGAGGTTGATTCACTCGCTTGCACCTTCGCATTCATGTCCAGTTAAAACAGCCTGATTGAACTGACGAACTTGCCTGAGCAACTCAACTTACTAAGCACCGTCCACAATGCATCACAGCTCACGAAGTCAGAAGCTTTGGTGCAATCCATAAACAGAGCATGCGACGGCTGGTGTCATGAACAGCACTATTCTTGGATCACAGGAACGACGGACATCATATCGGTCTTAACACAGCAAAAGGTTGTCCGAAAAAGCACGGTTTTTATTTTCCAACTCGCCACTTCTCATGCCACATGCACACTTGCATTTACTAACAAGAGTTCTAACCCACAATGCAGTGGCGGTTTCCACTCACACTTCGCATGCACTTCTGCCTGGTTTGTGCGTGTGGCTGAAGTTTTCTGTCGTGGGTTTTTGCCTGCCACTTCTCGTCTGTTGGTCCGATTTCGGCAAACTATGGCTCGTTCGGTCGCCTGTGATGCCTACAATCCTCTCGCTGTGGACTTTGAATGTATCCTGTTGCAGCGTTAAGATATTTCACCCAGTGTTTGAATAATCGCACCTACTGTTGTGACCGCAAAAGAAGCTTGGTCTGCAAAGTCGTTTATTACACGAACTCCCCTACAGGTTATGTTAAAGCATAGGGCCACAGATAAGTATACTCATTTGTATGGCTGACGTGCATTCACATAGACTGGGTAACAGTATGTTGTCATTCGCTCTGGTAGCACTCATTCTACAATGTGTTCACACACTATTCCGATAGTCGCTTCTGGTCCGTCGTCTTCCTGGCGCTGAGGTTTGCTCCTTAGTTTCTAAATATCGCTTACGAGTAGCATACTACTCACAAACGAAA
>JTDE01001387.1:115188-143993 GCA_014338405.1 Paragonimus skrjabini miyazakii | reverse complement strand
TTGCCTGCATGCCACGCGAACGAAAATGTGTACTAAACCATAGATAAAGAATAACGTGAAAAAGTTATACGTTGTGGTGAGCACGAATTCTTCATGACCTGAAATAACTTGCATACCAAGACAAGATGACGACGCGTGTTCAGACGATTCTCGAACATTTGCAGTGAACATTGGTAGCGAAGAAGAAAACGAAGCACAGGATAACAAGTAAGAGAACGTACAGACAAGTCTCGCCGAAGTCTAACGTTGGTGAAAATATTGACCAACAGTTGTTGGTAACAGGGGTCTCAGTGACACGTTCTTTTGGCAAGTTGTGGCCGCAATGGTACAAGTTCGATTACATCCACAATGTGCTTAGACATATGACTTCTGAAATATCATAATAGAGTGCCCACAATGGCGCCGTTGGACCGCTTATACAGTCTTCAGATACTTATACACTTTCATGTAAGAGCGAAGTCGGTGGAACGCCGACAAGCATTTCGCAATAATGGCAGCTGAAACCTGGCGGAACACAGCTATGAATAACCTCTGAGAATGCAGTATAGGTTCACACCAACAGCTGCTCCACCCGATTGATTTAGGCTATCAACAACGTCCCAGAATACAGCATGTACGCACACTAAGGCTATTTCAACCTGGTTCCTTCAGCTATGAACAACGTCTCTGCATGCAGTATGCGTTCTTATTAGTGGCTGCTCCACCGGATTGTCTCAGGTTATCAACAACGTCTCAGCATGCAACATGCACTCACGCTAGTACCTGCTCTCCCCATTGACTTAAGTTATGATCAGCCTCTGAGTAAGTAGTTTCTGTTCACACTAGTAGCTGCTCCTTCCAAACCGCTTTCACCATGAAAAATTTGGAGAACAAACACACGCAGGAAGTGATAAAAAACCCGTATTTGAAGCATTTGGTTTACAGGGTACTCATCATCTTAGATCCCATTGATTGTCATATTGATTGGAATACTTTTCCGTACCGCAATAGATGTTTGACGTTTTAACCATCAAGTTGTGACTGGCCGATAGGTATACTTCCCAGTGGTCGGCAGGCCGCTTGAGTTCATCTGTTTCCGTATACTTTTCCGTATGAACGCCGCGCGACCTCAGTCTAGTTGGAACGAATGCGGTAGATTGAACAGAATTTACTCTCGAAGATTCTCGATGATAGGGTGGGACGTGATACCCTTTTCTCACACCCTTCCGTATATACCGAAGATGGAGACAACCATATGGTAGCGCCATTTCCAACCATTTCTAAGAGCAACGTTTCATCCCCCAGCATCTACCTGAAATCATGCAAGCAAAGAGAAATAGTGTGAATATCGTATAGACAAGGAAACTGTAAACGTTGTCATACATGCTTCACGATCAAACGTGTTAGTGTTCTTGTTGAAATGCAAAGTCAACACGGTATGGTTGTATATTACCATTTCGACCAAGTCTTCAAAATACCGCAAAATGAAACACTCCCAGGCCATAGGATGACGTATTTCATCTCAAAAATGTCAATAATTGCATTTATAAAACTAGAACAGTGAGCTCACGCCAATCACGGGTTATTTTCGCGAAAATGGTGGGAAAATTTTTCATCACCAAACCAGTAATTCTGACACATATTCAATGTATTCCAAATTTTCCATTAACGCTGCCTATTTATAATTGATGTACTCTAGGTACTTTGCTTGACGGTGACATCAAGCCCTTAGATTCGCATATGGTATACGCAGTTGCCTTGACGATACCTCTATCCTCGTACTTCGACCCGCTACCGAGGTTTGTTTATTACGAGGCCGAATTTGTCAAGATGAGAATTTCAGTCAGTTTATGTCGGAGCTCCGGGAGGTAGTCCAAACGCAACTGCATGTCGTCTTCCGTATTCATTCTGCAGAACATCGCTACTACACTCATAAGGAGGCCTTCATCAAGCGGAGAACCCCTACAGAGAATACCTCTTTACGGCAGCTTTTCAGTGGACTACAGCTGGGCGACAACCGCTCCTCTTTTCTACTTCGTGCGATGCAGCAACATCTTGGTGGCTCCCACGTGGACGAGTCACTGTTATGAGAATCATGGAGGCAGAGGCTGCCGGCGACATTCCAAGCTAGTCTGTCCGTAGCCCACCCGCAATCGCTATCAGAAGCTGCCGAAATTGCTGATCAATTGGTCGAGCGTTTCCAACCATTTCTGCACAATTCCGATAATTCCAGAGAAAGTGCCTTTCCTACGATCTCGGTAGGCTCTCGCTCAACCGATCTTGCAGAGGTCAAGTCCCTGTTGGCAGAATTGGTTGCTTTGCGCAGAGACTTATATAGTATGACCATTAGCTCTTTCCGTGAGTGATCACCCTATCGTCGGCGTACCACCAGGTCGCCCCATCGACGTAACCCACGGCTCTGTAAAGGCTTCTGCTAGTGCTGAACTCACCAGATGTACAACCAATTGCCCATTTCCTCACCGCTTCAGGGAAACCGAACAGCCAACGCGCAGCGGCGACGGACATCACCGGAGGATGCACCCCTAGTCGCCCTATTTTTGTTTCGGATCTCTCCACAGGTACGGCATCTCTAGTGAACACAGGGGCGCAGGTTAGCGTAGTCCCACAGACCCCCTCCGAAGCGACACAGTCAAGCGCTCCTTATCTCCTTGCTGCCAATGGCACCGTTGTCCAGACGTTTGGTCAGCGTTTGCTGACGGTGGACTTGGGTTTTCAGCAAAACGTCCGCTGGATTTTCGCTATTGTTGCTTTTCCTTTTGCCATCGTCGGTATCGATATTCTCCGGCACTTCGATCTCATTCGATACGCGACGCCGGAAGCTAATAGATGCCGGCGCACGCCCGAGCACTAACGGCAATCGCACGACCGTTGCAATCATCAGTTCTATTTATGTGATACCGACTGCTTCACTGTCTTTTACGGAACTTTTCGACATTTCCTGCAGTTAGTTCCTGGTTAACCAGGATTCGAGCCTAAATGACCGTTTTGTCTTTTGAACGACCTTGAAGCTTAATCCAGATTTTTGTCCAAAATAGTTCGTAAAATTTCACACCAAGTGACTGTCGAACGGAATGGTTTTGAACGGAAATTAGTGGAAAATATATGCCGGATCGCCGAATAGAATCGGTGAACGAAATTTAAGCGAAAACACTATTGTGGGGACCTCCAATTTCGGGGCATATCTCACAGGTGTCGCTCCTGATTCGACGGGTTATCCGACGACTCTAAATCGAAAGGCAACAAACTGCGCAGTACTCTATATAGCGCTACATCCGCAGAAAAATTAATTGTATATCCAGTAGGCGCGCGGAACAGAAAAGTGATGAATTTCTACGCTAGCGGTAATAGGGCATACATTTGGGCTAAGCAAACGTGTCTTTTCATGCGGTGTCAAACTGTACATCAAAATACCAACAAAAATTAAACTATTCTGAGACGTCGTTACAGTAACTGACTAGATTTCACGTCATTTCGTTGGGTTACCGCGGGATGAAACGTCTGCGACCAGATTACTTGGTCCATCGATGTAGCGGAAATCCGTCGAAAACTGTGAGAAAGTCTAAGTGACGAGTTTCTGTCGGGGAATGCCTGCCCATAGGTTTAGTGAAGGCGTGTGTTAATGGCTGGTATTCAGTAAGGATTGTAAAGTGACGTCTTTCTAACACACGCCGGAAATTCTCTAGGGCGAGGCAGATAGGCAGCATTTCTCTTCCGAATGTACAGTACCTTGTTTGGCTGTATCTTTCAGGAGAATAACAACTACCGTCTAACTTTACTGTCGATGGCTTGCCGCAAAACGGCACCGACAGCAGGCTGGGATGCGTCGTTAGCGCTCAGATTGATGAGGAATATGGCGTTTGTCAGGACCTGCTTGACGGAAGTGAGAACGGCAATGGCTTCTGAGGTAGAAACTAACTTTTTGGAGTTAAGCTGCAGCAGGTCAGTGCCTTCAGCATGTCAGAACAGGTAGAGATAAAAGGGCAATAATAATTAACGATCCCTAGAAACTGACGGAGGCTTGTGGAAGAATGAGGCAGTGGGCAGTCCGAAATCGCGTTGTTTTTCTCCAGTAACGTTTTGATTCCATCTTCGTTGGTGCGGTGACCCAGCAACTCGATGGAAAAAGCACTTGGCTGCGTTGTTATTGACACCATAATGGCCTACACCTTCAAAGACAAATTTTAGATGGAACAGATGCTTCTGCGCATTGCGGCTCGCAACGAGTATGACATGTATGTAGACGAACACGCATTCTGGTCCGCGCTAAACCTGGTTTATAAAGCGTTGGACGTGCGAAATGGGATAACGACCGAGTGCGGTGGCGTTGTTCAGCGTCCGGTAGTCGTCACATGATTTCCAATCTGTCGCAGTCCTTTTGGGGTCAGTGTGCAAACGTGGGTTGTTCGGAGGACACGACGCGACACTTCAGCAAATTCAGCCTCGGCGGCCTTTAACTTCTCAGGAGGTAGTCGGCGTGAACCCTTGGTGATGTTGTGGTGCACATCTTGCCTTGGCGTCGTGGTATCAGTTGTTGGTTGTTAGATCGCGGGAAGTTGTTTCAGCAACGCTTTATATTGATTGGCCTCCGGTGAATCCGTGTGAAGTTCGACTGAGTTAATCTTGGTGGCTTTCCCATGAATGCACAAAGCAGTGGTGCTGTCTACGAGTTTCTGGTGGTTGAGGTGAACAGCCGAACCGGAATTCGTGAGAAAGTCGATAACGATAATTGGGTGTTGGGCATCGGCAATGACAAAAATTTGTAGGAAACTTCGTCGCAGTCCAAGAACGATCGTCTAAAGTTGCTGACCGTAGGTCACAATTTTGAAATTGTTGCTCCCTTGGAGATTGTATTCCGTGTGTTCAAGATGGCGCTTAATTATACCTGGAGGTATAACGCTGACCTCTGCGCCGGTGTCAGTGAGGAAACGAATTTTGGCGGAGGTCTAGTGGACACAATTCGGGCGACTGCTGATCTGGCCAGCGGCATCAGTTGCCACTGCTGGATGGCCGTGTCGTTTCCCTGATGTGTGTTGCCCTTAAAAAGTGGACTGGTATATGCATAAGGCTGTGTGTATTTGCGGGGGTTGTCACCAAAACACCGGTCATAGTAACAGACGTTGCAGGTTTGGGCTTCAGATGAAGGAGATGGCAAGCGAAAAGTTACTTTCGTTGGGCGTCCAGGTAAGCTATTCCAAATGTGTTGACTGGGATGCCTGGTGTTGAATTTCATCTAGCGTGTCTTCCTGGGGATCAACGCAAGGGGACGGGTCACGCACATGTTTGATGGAACGCTTGAAGAAACACCCATGAATATTGTCGGCCGTCTCTGCTCACTTTTCTAATATGTAAGCTGTTAAGCGGGAAGCATTTGGGCCACATTTGCCTGAGTATGGGGTCACTTATGCTGTCATCACCCACCAGGAAGTTCATGTGGGGAAGCAGCTGAAAAGGGGATGCGATCACCCAACTAGACGCCGAAAAGTAATTGCTGGAGCTTTGCCTCGACTGACTCCGTGGTACGTTTAAAAACTGCTGCCTTGAATATGTCAACTGGAGATCTGCTATATTAGTATATTACACTGACCTTGGTACACTGTAATCCCAAAGAGCGATGCTATGTTGTGTTTTCGATAACTGCCTTTCAGACTAACAAATACCGCGGGATATCGAAACAGATGAACTAACTGGATCCGGGTGATTTGGGCCTTCAGGCTCGAATCCGTGTGCAACTCGGTGAAATCGCTGGAAATGTTTGATGTACAACCTCGCGGCAAGGCCGTTTCCCGTAACCTCTCCGAATGCTGAGTTCACCGTTAGTGGAATCTTGCGTTTTCTGCGGACTTGTGTTTGGGGCTGCTAGACTCGATCACTTAGATCCTCAGATTCAGGCTTGAATTGCCGACTGGTCATTCCTATGGATGCCGCCACTCACAACACAGATGGCATAGACAAATTATTCAGCTTCTCACCTCCTACCACACGCGTCCCCGACATTCCAACGCCAGTTGACCTGTTGGATTTAACCTAAGCACCCGCCTTCTGTAATTGTCAGTAAACACTTTAACAGAACACACTAGGCAGGAACGTCATGAACATAGTGTGAATGCGTTTGAACGAGCAATTGCGTCCCAGTCATCCATAAGAATGAACCATGCAAACTCCGGGCCGGTAGTTGAATATCAGAATTATACAATTCTTCCTCAATTCGGAACTAAAGGCTCAAGCAAACCCAGACGTGATCAGCGCTATCAGTTCGCCAGACATGACCACCAGAAGGCGAAAACACATGAATGACCAATCAAAATGGAAGTCTCTTTGAAATTCACTTAAACGAAGCGTGGTAGATAGACCCACCTTAGTCACGTTCCGCAAACCCCACCAAGACAGATGCCTTCGGCTAATGCGCGCCACACTGTGTTGCATATGGAAGACATGGAGAGGTTTCTGTTAACGGCATTTTTGAGTCTAAACTCAACGACCGTTGCCCGAGAGCGGAGCATGACTTTCCTTGGTCGGTAAAAGAGGCACATCAAACGTCCTGTTGTAAACTCAAGAGTTACCAATACGATCGAACGTGTAGTTTAGCAAGGAGGAGTTAAAAGGTGCCCATGCGCTGACCAGTGAAAGTTTATTGGAGCCAAACCAAGCCTGAAAGTGGATGACCGAAGAACGTGGTGTATTCAACCCCTCCTTGCACCCAGCACAGGTGAGCATAATCTCAACATCCAGACTATTGCACGTCATCCTCCGCGCAAGAGGTGTTTTCCACTCTGCTTCAGGCGCGGTACACATACAGTAAAACAACTTTCTAACTAAGGTGTGACTTCCCACAGATAATCCGAGGTCTGAACGTGGGAAGTCTGTTACCGGTGTACCTCCCAAGACCGCAACTGTGTTCAGAATGACAAGGATACCGGAGGTCACTAGTAGCCCCTAACCTTCTACACATCCCAAAACCTGACACAGCCGACTTCGAAAAAGTCCGCCTGGACCAGGAATGCCAGCTGTTTATAGGAATACAGAAACCACTACAAGTAAAACTACACAAGTGTGTATATCTGACTGATGGTGTTTGCTAATGCTCTTTCTCTGAGAAACAAAGCGCAAGAATTGTGACAGCTTGTCGACTCAAAAACTACGATTGTAGATATAGTGGTGTTATGACCCACTGGTCGGCGATAAAGAGAGATGGCTAGCGCACGACTATAAAAATCATGGACACGTAGCACAGGGCGTGACAATACCAGGAAAACCCAGAATACCTTGACCATCATTCGATAATGAAATTACTTTCAAACCGAGTGCAACATACCTGACCAGCATCTGCGTATATTGTAGAATACAAGCCGACCGTCTTTGCTGTGATTTGAAACAGTTGGTTCTCTTCATAAATTTGAATAACGAAAATGGACAGTGGTGGATGTTAGCAATTCGCATTGCTTCTTCAGTTCCAAATAACAATAACCAGCAGCATATATACGACACTACTAGGGTGAAGGTGAAGAAAACAAAATAGCAAATTAGGTGGAGAACAACCACGCAAAACTATTAGGTTCTTGCGAGTCAAAGTCTTACGTATAATTGTTTTTGTACACACAATGCTGTTTTGAGACGACTAATCGCGACCACCACAGCAAAACGCAGGAAACGCGTATTAGCTTGGCACATTATAATCCTTCATGTTGATTCAGGATCAATCCGGTGACCGGTGGCCAACAAGTGTCTGGTAATAGACGAGGCCTGAAGTTTGCGTGATCCCGGGACGGAGAGTGTAGACTGCGCAGTCACATTCTTAACCCATTTCGGCAGATGTTCCCTCATCCAAAAGTTCAAGCACCTATCAGTTCTGCCGATGTAACTTTCGCCGCAGTTATACACAAATTGATAAATACAGTATGATTTGGCGCCAATAGGTTGTTCTCTCCTTACTGAAGGTAACGGTAGCTTACCAGTTCGTTCAGGGACTACGATTTCAGCCGCACTGTATGCTCGCTTAATGGAAGCGACGAGGCGTTTTGCTGTTCGAAGTGAAGAAGTGTCACCTTTGAATGGTAGTTCAATGTAGATTTTCTTCTTTCCAACCGTGGAAACCTCGTCTACCGCTACACGTTGCTGGCTGTGTCTGTTGATAAACCTCAGCGGATACCCATTATCCTGCAACGTTGTTGTAAGCAATCGGAATTAATCAGTCAAACATTCTGATGAACAGATGCGTTTGGCACGCGTAAACGCTGTTCTGACCAATGCTCGCTTGTTCTCCACTGGTGTAAAGTTTGTGAAGTGGGTGTACCAACCAGACCAGGTGGGCTTTCGCAGCTGTATGGCCCACCGAAAACAAAACGGAAGTGCCACCCAAACCGATTCTGTCTATGAGCAGTGCCCCACAGCAGGCTCTGACGCCATTAAAACAGAAAGCTGACACACACCGTTGAAGACTCATTTGATTTAGTTGAAGATCTCAACAAATTCAACTTAGCAGACAAAGCCATGTGTTCAACAGACGTTCGATCATTGTTAAGAAATGTCCAATTGCACGAGACAATTTAATTCATATACAATCTGATCGAGACTGAAGGTTTTGATATAGAAACTCCCACGGATTAGCCTAAATTATCTCTACCACCACGGAAGATATCAGTTTCACTTTTCAAAGTGAGCCTTATCGACAAATAGACGGGGTCGCCATGGGGAGCGTATTAGGACCGATGCTAGCAGATTTTTTCATACTTATGGCAGAAGGGCAAATGGCTCAAGATATTTCGTCGCTGCCGTTGTATAAACGCTGTGTGGATGACATTCTCATTTTTGCACAATCTTCGCAAAGGATCGATGAGATAGTGAAGCGGTTCAACATATATCATGCTAATCTGACAGTCACCTATCAGGTGGAAAAGGACGGATGCCTACAGTTTTCAGACGTCCTCATCGGTCGCAAGGATGATGGATCGGTTAAAAGAAACGTGTATCAAAAACGCGGCACAGCACAACGCCCTGTTACGCAATCCAGTTTCAACGTGTACGCGCTTGCTCGTTTCGTCTGCACGTTACAGTTGTAACATACAAGCCGGTTGTCTTTACTCGGGCAGTCCATTACGCCTTCGGACCAACGTTGGGGGCAGGGTAGAGACATCGGGGGCAGTGTTCTTCCGAAGTAGGGGGTTCAAATAACAGCGCTGTAAACGGAAACAGCAAGAAACAAGTATGAACCAAATGCTCATTAAGCCATGCACACGACTTACACGAACGAAAACTAAAACGGCGCCGACAACACAGCAGCACGCTCCGTTACGCAGTTTAAATCCAACCTGTGCGCGCCTGCTGGTTTCGACCGCACGTTACACAATATTGTAGCATGCAAGCCGGCTGTTTCTACTCGGGTCGTCCGTTGCACTTTCGGACCAACTGTGGGGTAATGTGGAGACACCAGGGGACAGCGTTCTTCCGAAGTAGAGGTTCCAACAAGTCCTGCAAAAGGAAACAACAAGAAACAAACATGAGCCAAAGGCCCAGTAAGCCATGCACACGACTTACACAAACGATCACTAAAACGGCGCCGACAACACAGCAGCACGCTCCGAAACCAATTTAAATTCAACTAGTTTGCGCTTGCTGGTTTCGGTCGCACATTACAATATATAGTCTTTGAACAACCTTGAAGTATCCGATTTGAAATGTTGCGTTAAAAGTGAGATGGGCCAATCAGAAACGTGGGAGAAGCGTGCGCGAAAATTCAGTTTCAACACGTTATGGCGCGAAAAGATAAAGTGCAAAATCTCAGATTATTTTTGAAGATATTTTGAGAACTAAATACTTATTGGGGGAAATAAACCTTCCCCCAACAAGTAGAGATACGGTTGACGCTTGATATATCCGACCAGAAGATAGACGTTTGAATATTGTACAGTATTCAAACGTCCATCTTCTGTGTTTGAATTTTTCTCCACTTTAACTGTTTCCTTACCCTAAAGAATTCGAGAATTACTAGTTAACTGACTTCTGTTTGCTTGGTCGTCCCAGTGATGTTGGAAAGGTATAACTGTGGATGTTGTGTAGAGTTTTTCCGCGCAAGGAACCACGCTATTGTAGTGGATCTAAACAGTGCACATAATCTAAGTGTGAATACGAAATCAACAGGGCGAGAAAAGTGGAAATGTCCCGCAATAACCGGTTAATTATGTCGACTTCCAACTCTCAAAAATTCTGTTTGCTAGCGACACTAGACGCAGAGATAACGCAAGGCTCGCGACACCGAGAAGAAGTGTATTTTTGTAATTATTGATTATAATCAATAAATACAATATATTGATTAATACATTGTCCATTGATAGAAGGCAGGAGTCGCTGACTGTGTTAGCCTCTTCACTGAGCGTCTCGACACCGGAGTAAGCAGGGTTAACCATGGTTGTAAATGTTCATTATATTTTCCCCGTACATACTATTATTCTGCTTGCGGCATATCGGCTACCAGAACAACAGTAAACGGTCATGTTGGTAGTATAATGTAGAACCGAAGGTTGGACGTAGTAAGTGCAGTTTTGCGCACAAAACGCGTAATCGCGAATGTAGTCTGAGTGTAGTTTGAGTGTAGCTTTCTGAGTGTCACATGCACGTCACAAGTTGTCCCATTGTTACTGTCAAACTACACTCAGGCTACACTCAAACTACACTCGTGCCGACTGGGCATATTTTTTCTTCCAGCGCGCCATCATATGTTCATCTAGGAGCCGCTTGAAGCCAACGTCATTGGGTGCTAGCACCACCTGCGCTGGTAGCGCATTCCAACTATTAACGGCCCGCCGTGACAGTCGAAATACGGCATGAAGTCGTCCCGATCGTTGTTTGAGACTCGTGAATGGATGACCCCGGAATCTGAGCTCATTTCGGAGAGGGAAGTCTGCTTTGAGCTCTTCACCCATGTAACTTCGCAAGATGTGGCGTACGCCGCATTCAGGTCGCCGCGAAGCCACCGGTAACTGTGAGGATACATGTTTAGGTGCTCTAACCGCCGGTTATAGGAGAGGCCCCTCATCCCAACAATCATGCGTGTGGCTTCCCGCTGTACTCTTTAAATTCGAGACACCTCACTTTGTGTATAGGGAAACACTGCGGCGTGGCCGTACTCTAGTCTCGGACGAACATGAGATGAGAAGAGTAAGCAAAAGGCCTCCTTGGACACTCGAGCAAAGGATCGACGGATAGCCCCAAGCACTCTCCTAGCTTTAACACAAGCTTGTGTTGTGTGAGCGTGCGTTTTGAGGGTGTCAGACACTAACACCCCGAGGTCACGTTCTGTATTACACTGTGTCAACAAGTGACCTCCAACATGATAGACCTTGACATCCGTGATATGTCCCAGGTGCATGAAGGAACATTTTTTCCGGGTTAGGGGGCAAGCCCCATTGCACCGTCCATGTTGGAATCCTATCTAAGTCCTGTTGCAGTATATCGCTATCCTCGTCTGAAGAGACTGCCCTCCACACTTTCATGTTATCCGCAAAGACGAGGGCAGGCAACTGCAACTGGTCCAATAGATCATTGATAAAACCAGAAACAGCAAGGGCCCGAGTACTGACCCTTGTGGCATACCACTTGGGGCAGGCAGCCATTCCGATAATTTTTGACTGACGCTTACTGCGAATGACCTACTTTCCAGGAAGTCTGCTATCCAATTTGTTATAGGCAAGCTGACAGAGTACGCCAACAACTTGGTAAGCAAATGACTGTGCGGCACTCTGTCGAACGCTTATCTGAAGTTGAAAAACACTACGTCCAGAGTCTTGCCGTCTGCTCTCGCTTCCACCCATCGCTCTTTGGAAATCAGGCGGTTTGTCAAGCAAGATCGCCGCCTCCGGAAACCATGCTGTTTCTCGCTGGGCGTCAAGAGTTGGTCCAGAAGTTGGTTCAAACGTCCAGTGTATATATGAAGTTGAGGAAAGTGAAAAGTGTGAATAACAATGAGAATTATGAAATAGAGAATAGTGTACAAATCGCTACAGAACTCCCCCAACAGAGCGTTTGTGGATTAAAAACACGATGAAAGAACGACAATGAAGAAAGAACAAACCAAACGCTCGATAGTCACATTACGCACTGTAATGTGTCAGGTGTTTTGGCCAGTGTACAGACCGCCCTCTACGTGTGGTGTGTTGTTCATGCGAACAGGGGGGCTGGGCTGCAGGCGGATGTGATACTGTCGGGGATGGGGAGGGGATGCTTTCAATCAGCAGTGGGTCAGGTGGGTCAAAATCCTTTTCTGTGTAGGCTGGTTTTAATTGGTCAATTGATGCAGATTCGTTTCGTCCGGACCTGTCGATAATGAAGAATTTTTCGTCAGGCTTAACCACCGTGAGGGGACCGGAATATCGTGGTTTTAATGGCTTCACGGTGGCGTCTTGGCGCATAAACACAAACTTACATGTGAACTAATCTGGAGATTTTTGTTCTCGGCGCCAGTGATGACGGGCCGGCGTGAAACGAAAGCCGGACGTGTATTGTCGTAAACGTGAAACGTAATCCGTACCTGGGTCTGAGTGAGTCGAGAGTTGGATCAATTCTCCTGGGAGGTGCAAGTTGGTACCGTAAACTAATTCAGTGGTAGTACAGCCAATGTCCTCTTTAACAGTAGACCGGATTCCGAGGAGAATGAGTGGTAGACGTTAGCTCCACTTCGTTGTGTCCGACTGAGCGGTTATCGAAGCTTTTGGTTGTCGGTGAAAACGTTCCATTAAACCGTTAGCACAAGGATCGTACGCCGTCGTTTTACTGTGCGAACAACCCAGCAACTCCGTGAAGTTGCGTAAAAAAGAACATTGGAACTGGATGCCTCGATCCGTAGTGATTGTAGATGGCACATCAAAATTAGCGATCCAATGTTCCAAGAAGGTTTTAGCGACTGTCTCCGTCGAAACATCTCTGCTAGGCACAGCTGAAGGCCAACGAGTGAAACGGTCGATTGCGACCAATATGTATGTACGATCGTTGGAGAGTGGTAGTGGGCCAACGATGTCAAGGTGTACATGGGATAAACGGGCGTCTGGCTGGGAGAATGTGCCAGGTGTTGTAACCGTATGCCTGTGCACTGTACTCCTTTGGCACTCCATACACTGTTGTGACCAGAGGCGAACATCTTTTTCCTAGAGGGCCAAACAAAGCGCTGTGCAATCAGCTTCAAGGTGCCGCGTTTTCCGGGGTGAGGTAAACGGTGGAAATGATTAAAAACGGTACGACGGTATGAAGGTGGGACGAAAGATCTAGGTTTACCCGTTGAAGTGTCGCATAAAATGTCACCAACTTGTGTCCACAGAGGAATGGCAGATAATTTCAAGGACTTGCAGATGGAAACGTCCTTCATGTCCTCACTGCACTGCTGGGCTGTGGCCATTTCAGGCAAATCGAAGGAAGGTGGTGATTGGACTGAGTTGACATCAGTACGTGGCAAAGCATCAGCAACGATGTTAGCGTCACCACGTAGGTGTCGGATGTCCATGGTGAATTGAGGGATATAGTTCAAATGTCTGACTTCACGCGGAGAGTGATCGGTTTGCACGACAAAGTGTCGGCCTTCCAAAAGGTGTCGAAAGTGACGGGTCGCCAAATAAATTTCCAGCAGTTCACGTCCAAAGGTGCTGTATTTAATCTGTGCTGGCTGAAGCTTTTGGGAGAAAAAGGTTAAAGGATATTGTTCGCCATGTACGGATTGTTCTAAGCCTGCGCCGACGGCAGCATTTGACGCATTCATGGTGAGAAGGAGATGGGCGCTTGGATCGCAACCGATGAAGCATAGTTTGGTGGTGTGGCACAGGGCTTCTTTTACCGCTGAGATGGCTGCCTTGGCTTCGGATGGGAGTTCAAGTGACTTACGTATGGAGTCGACCAGGTTTGTCAGAGGTTTTAAAATGTCCGCGCAATGAGGGATGAAACGTCGATAATAGTTAAGTGTGCTGAGAGATCGTCGGAGTTGTGTCATCGTAGTGGGAATCGGAAAGGTCGAGATGGACTCAATTTTATCTGGCAAGGGTGTGATGCCGGTTTGGTCAGTGCGATGTCCCAGGAAACCCAATGAAGTAACTTTGTAGGCACACTTATCGATGTTGATTGTGAAATCGTACTGCGCGAAACGATCGAAAACAGCACGAAGGTGGGAAATGTGTTCCTCGTTTGAGCGGCTAGCGATCAAAACATCGTCGATATAGACATACGCGAATGGGAGTCCATGAATCGCTGAAATGTTTGAGCCGCAATACGGAGTCCAAGTGGCCTCCTTATCTACTCGAAAAGTCCTAAAGGTGTTGTAATGGCCGTTTTCGGGATGTCCTCTTCCGCAACTGGGATGTGGTAATAGGCGCTTACTAGGTCTGATTTGGAGAAAATAGTGACGCCAGCGAGTCCCAAAGAAAAGTCGTGGATATGTGGTATGGGGTACATGTTCGGGACTGTGCAAAGAGAAAAACGTCTTTTTAATGACGAAAACTGTGTGCAATGGGAACAACAGCCGCTGGTATTCCACAGGGAACGTAAATCCATTTACATAGTACAGGGTGATCGGGGAAGTTTTAACATAGACAATGAGTTAACTGAAAATATGTACAGATGCGAGGATGGAATATCATATTTGAAAAAGTCACAAGCATCCATAAAACCCCGGTATGTGACACGACAGTCATCGGGGTCTGTTTTTGACGGTTTACTGTCAACGACCGCATACCAGTGGAGACCTCTTTCATTGAAAACAGAGCCATTTGCGCAAAGCTGTTTTTTTAGATGCCGCCAAACGTTGCCGGATACACCCGACATCATCGTGGTCGTCAACGGTGATGGATTGTACGTTAACAGTTCCACTAATCCACCGAAACACCTGGATTTGCGGCCTCTTGGGTCCACGTACAGTTCGGTGTGGCTTGCCTGGGAAGGATTCAAAGGGAAAGGCCGAGAAGACATCCAGCGTTCTATGTCTGGCCACATCGTCAATTAAGTGATTGCTAGTGTGAATGTTAAAAACAGCATTGTTTGCGGACTAAGATGGAAGAAACTGGTTCACAAACTTACGTAATAATATAGCAACAAAAAATCATCTAAGAGAAATATGTGTATAGAATGAACAAACTGGAAAAGTTGAGGTAACGCAAGTCAGTCAAAATGGGTTTCAAAAGATGAGGCAAAAACAAGCGAAATCCGGTGCCTTTCTAATGGTGCACCAAATCAAAGGAACGACATTTGTGCACGAAATCAACTGGAACACGTTCATGGCTTGCCTTCAAGTCGATGCACCGCGATAGCTCATTCGTGTAGCTGTCGTCACAGTTCGTAATAGGTTTTTCATATGGATGTTGTAATTCTTCTTTGTTAGTAGTTGCCCTAAAGTGACAGTTTCTTCAGTTACTCTTTTTAAAACTACAACTCTCAAATCACCAGTTTTCGACTGAGAAATTGCTTATGTTAGCACTATTATTCTCAGTTTCAATGCTGTCCTATTTATCTTGATTCGTCGCACTGAACTCTGGATAATTCGCATGTTTTTTTGTAGCTCAAACAACTGATGACTACCCTTTCTCGGTTCACGCGAGCGTCAGCCAATGTAATCAACGTCTCACCTATTTACCACAAAGACCTGAAGTAGGTTGAACAATAAGTTATTTTCGCAACCGATAGTTTATTGATTTACGCCTCTGATAAGCTGGTGATTTTAATGAATATCACCAAGTCCACTGTTCAAAAGTTGCAAGGCCATTCGGACTCCGTGACAGCGTTGGATTTTAAAACACGAAGTTCTCATGTAGTAAGCTGAATGAATTCCATCGATTCATATGATTTAATTCTCTTTCAAGCTGGTGTCTGCCGGTTTGGATGGACGGGTGATTGAGTGGGATTTGCGTACTGGAGAAAAGTTGAAGGTACTGTTGTGCTTTCCAAGCATTCAAACAACGTTGTCAGCAAACTCACTTAAAGCTTCCCATTTTCTCTGTCCGATGTGGTGTTTATGTCGGCCACGAAACCAGAGGTGGATGTTAGTTGTTCCCCTCTTGTATGCTTATTTTAAAATGTTTCAGATTCTCTTCGTAAATATGATGTACGTTTCGAAACCAACACTTCTATATATGATTCATCAGAATTGTTCCAGTATTCCATTGGAGGAGAGGTATGACTATTTCTATGTGTACTTTTCTCACGGTTGTGCAGATGAATGAAATTGTGGTGTATGTGCAAGGTTTGAATTTGTTTATATTTTGGGAAGATTTCAATGAGACTACATGGTGAGTTCAGAACATCTATTTATTAAATGTCACTTAACCTCAGAAACGATGTAGTAATCTCTCCGTATACAGGATGCTTATGCAGCCGAGTAAAGCCGCTCTCTTTTTAAGGATATTCTCTATTAGGAGATACTAGTACGTCTTGTAAACGTGATTTGTTCGCTTAAAAATAGATTCACAATGTTTTGTCCAATCTTCTCTTCCTTTAATCATTTTGTGAATTTTTTTGATCATTTCTATTTCGGCGTGATTTCTTGGAGTAAATTAAGTGAAACGTTCACACGTTGCATCCACAATTCCTTCAATAGAATAACCTGAATGTTTTGGTTAGATTTCGGTATCGTTTACATCCTGGGTCGCCTACTTGAGTTCGTCACTTTTTGCGGTATTGACTTACCTTTTATTGCACTCCCGTATAGTTTAATATCAACAGCCGTACAATTACCGTCTTTGCAATTAGGACTTCTTTGACTTCATTTATCATTCACTTTCGGCAGAATTGAGTGATTATAAGTATTGTAACGTTGTCCAACCATTAGTTGATCCGCATGAAATCATCCGATATTTGTACCTGGAGTTAGGCACGAAGGTACCAACGTATGTAGTAACCTCTTCAGGTGTTTTTCGACCCTCGTTCATTTCTAGGACTTTCATTCTCAATACCACTGACAGTAATAACGGAGTGGTTTGCACCGATGCTTAAGTGTCATGTATGTTTGAAGAAATGAGTAAGCGTTAACCAAGAAGCAAAAGAAGAGGAAGGGATGGGACCTTATTACTAACAACCAGTCGTGTCCAAACTCGCGCTGTTAAATGCACCTACTTCACAGACAACTCGGCCAAACAACGACACCGTCGCTGAACTCGACTTGTTGTCTCGTCATCTAGGCTCCAGCTATCGAATCTGTGCGTACCGGGGGCTTTAATCCAGGCCAACTCCTTTTTGAATTATCTCATTCCCCTACATCCAGTCATCATTTGTCTATCTTGCACCTTATTTCAGTTGGCCACAGTACAGGAAAAGGTGCTTGATGTGGAAGATGACCGAATGAAGTCCTTGTAATCTTCATATTATCCTGTAATACAAGTAATGAACACCTATGGTGACAGACGCATCCCTCTGAGGGGTTGCGTATATAAAGCAGGTGTGAATGTTGTGTCATTTTACAACCCCGAAACCTGTTCGCTCAAAGTGGAAGACTCGAACCATTTTCGAGTATTTCACCATCGTTCGATCACTTGCGTCGGGTGGCACCAACGAGTGAGCAACAAAGAGGTTAGGACACCGGTATTTGTTAGTGACTGGTAAGCGAATTATCTTATTCAGTTCTTAGGTTTATACATACTTAGATGGCTAGACCATGTACTGAGGATGCCAGTTAGTCGTTCGCCACACCAAACATTTCGCCGATACTGCGGCCGATGAGCATAAGATGCGAGGTGAACGGATGTTGGCCGGACGTAGAGGAATGGAATTGTTCACCAGGTGGTTGGTCACTGTAAGTCGGGCTCATCTCCCAGCTTGGGGACCTCGTGACTCACGGAGTCGGTGACCGGAGACGTTAGGTGAGATGACGGTTAATCTGGCTGAGTAGCGTAACTCGTGTCATTGCTTGGTCGAGTTATCTGTTAAGTCGGTGTTGTGAGACGGTGGAAGACGTGAGGTAGCTGTTTCGCTGGTGACGTCTTGGTTTCATTTATAACTCTTTTGTTTGTTTACAAGGTCTAGACACCTTGATGCTGAATGTTTGAATGTAGACTTACTTATCTTTATTAGTTAGGTCCCCTCCTCTTCCGTTACTTTATTCGTGGCGAGGGATTGCTGTATATGTTGATGATGTTGCTGATTTACTGTCTCGATTGCTTGACGAGAGCTCGTCTTTATCGTGTGTTCTGGTTGACCATAGTAATTATTTTGAACATGTGAGCGCACGCCACACAGTGTCCGCTGGTAAATGATACTGTCATCATGCCAGTATGAAAATATAGGCGACTCAACCTCTAAGTAAGCAGTATTAGAATATGGTCACCTGTGGGCTTGAAATAAACGGCTCACGGATAACATTTTGACTAACTCTTAAATGTTATGCTCGACGTGACAGTCGGAATTTCAATGCCATTCGAACATCAGTTGCCAGTACATTCGGGAAGGTGTCTTTTCTGACACATTATCCATGGTAAAGGTTTTGAGGCTGAATGAGACCGTCCACTTGTTGGAAGAATCACTCTACCGGTGGACTCTCGTTAGATTTCACTCTGATGTTCACAGTTGTGGGGCTCATCTTCGAATGTTGTGATTACAAAAGACATTTGGCTTGGGAAGTCGTTTCCTGCGGAATGTTCATTGCACGGCATGTGACATTACAGAATCACGCACGTAAACATCATTTCGCTCGACTGACGTGTATCTACATCCTTGTCAGTGTTGTGGCGGCCGTTTCTTTGGTAACACGTCCCGCACAATGCATATACACGTTTCCCATAGTTTCTTCTAGCCTCAGATCGTGGTTGCTAGCCTTGTCCTTCATTCGTTGCATGTTCGAGTCTTGTTAAGCGAAGCTGCGTACTACGCAATAAGAATACATGAACGATCATAGTCGACTGAACGATTCGTCAGGGCTAACTCCGAGGGTTATGAAGGAAGATGAGGTGGGTGTAAGTACGGCCTATCACCAGCCAGTGGCGCCGACCCAACAGGTGGGCTGAACTGTTTGAAGAACATTTCAGCTGGTCTCGATCAGACCATATGTATGACTAGGTCCGAATGGTTAGTTGTTGCGTTTCGGACGGCCATCCGTCGGAATCTGAAGTGGCCCCAGAGCTTTAGTTATTAAGGTTTAACAGGCCTCCTGAAGCAGCTCTCTCTTCATCCTTCCCAAGATGATGGAAAAAGGTCCGTATCAAAACTGAAAACTACGATTTGGGAAACTGAAGAGGTACTTCGTGATTGACATTTTTTTACAGCTACTCCTGTTTTCATAAATAAGTTCCTAAGTCTGTGCGATAACCAGAGACGTCAGTCGTATCTGACAAATACAGATCACTCACCGGTTTTACATTTCGTCGCAGTAAGCTCATGGAAAGTCAGATGCGTGAAGAGCAGGCAGGATTCCAATCCGATCGAGGATGCATTGATCACATTTTAAGCATGTGTATGGTTTTGGAGTGTCATCACTGTTACAGGTAATCGACGGTCATGGCGTTTTATTCTTAACAGTTGCCTTCTGTTCAACTGCCAGTGATGTTTTGTGACACTGTCTCTTTCGCCGAGGAGTTCCAAGGAGATTTGTGAATCTCAACGTCGCTGTTTGCTCATCTTACAAGTAAGGTGAGCGCTTACGGACAATTGTCCCTTGTGTTCATCACCGGGTGTCCAATCTCCGTTCTTGTTCAGCTTTGTCATGGACGACATTCTGGAGGGTATGCTTGAAGGATCCAATAAGCTTGTTGTTGAGTTTATTACTTACACTAGGTTGACCGACGTGGAGCGTGTGGATGACTGTCTTACTTAGCCTCTCTGCTGAAGACCCGCAGACCACGCTCAACAAGGTGACTGATCAGGGTCGTTTGTGTGGCGTACATTGTTCGCCTTCAAAGTATAGTGTGTTGCCTCAAGGTCAGAACATTCTCCCTCTCACGCTATTTATTATAGGCAATCCGCTTGAAACTATAGGCAATTTCACTTACTTGGGTAACATTATCTCGTCAGTTTGTAGTCTTGTTGGTGAGATGTCAACAATAGTTGCAAAGGAACGTACTACTTTTTCTAGCCTGCGTCATACATAATGTCAAAGTGATATCTCGTTGTTGTTGTTGAAAGGTCGGGCATGTGATATTTTTCCTCCATGGTCCAAAAACATGGGCTCTGTGCGGAAGATATCAACAGACATGCTATTTTTGACCATCACCGTCCCTGTCATTTTGGCTCACGTCTAGTGGAATGATCGTGGGAACAACATAGCTGTCCGCCTGAACAATCGGAATACGCGGTCAGTTGGTCAGTCAATCAGGTTGCACAATCTGGGTCTGGGGGAGTCACATACCCTTCATGCCGGCCGACAGCTCAACGCGCCGGACATTATTAAGTGAGAACACTAACAGCTGGGTAAAACCACGTGGTGTTCAAGCACCGACGTTGTCGTAAATAATGAAGGCGCTGAGTACTCCGTTGATTAAAGTGGGTAGGTTTCGTGTGCATGGCTGTGGCCCTCGTGTTCATTCACATTTCTGGCTAGAAACAACATCTGACAGCGGTGTACTGCAACCAACGATGTGTGTGTATGCATACTATTCAGTGTTCTTTCGATAACGCTTTCCTGTCAATATTCATCTCTTAGGTTACATTTTTCTTATGTTATTCTACGTTACTGTTGGTGAGTGGCGGCTTGAGTCAAAATATCTTCTGATAAGTGTCACGGCTGTTTTGAATGCATGCATGCTGAGCGGCCGTCTTTCGTCGCTACAGCATGGTCTATCCCATGCGTGTAACCGGGGAAACCTGCAAACATGCCTCAAGTGGTTTATTTTTCGGGGGATGGCGCTGTCAGATCAGTCTGCTCATTTTACTTTCTTTCTCTTTTACTTCTGATTTTCATCTCTTCTATCTAAGACAGCTGATTAACGTTAGCGCTTTTAATATGTGCACCTTCCAGTAAATATGATTTAGAAGTTTCTCTCTTTGTATTTTGGACTGGAGATGTGCTTTGTCTTCGGAACGCACAGTTAGGAGACCAGTTTTGGTACCCGTTTCGATGTTGCCCCTGGGTTATGTTATGGATCAGCGGCTCTATCTCACGTTTTTTGGAGACGATGAAACCAAATCTTGCGGTCATGCTAGATTGGGAATCGCACTGCATTCCAGAGCAGAGCGAAGCTTGTTCTTCCAGATCCCAGTGATACAGACTATAAAATCGTTGTTTATATGTCATATGTTCTAGCGGACAGTAGTTCGGACGCTGTTAATAGAGCCTTGTACTATGCCTTCTGTGTATTTCTACGACAGCTGAAATGCACTGATGAAATTGTTATGCTTACTGGTGTTGTAGGCTCACAACTTGCTTGTTTTACTCTAGACGAGTAACGGCTACATGGTATGTTTGGTGTCCGCTCACTGTATAATGACAGTGACGATCTTCTGCTATAACTATGTGCATCTCACTGGTTCTATATATCGAGCAAAGCACTTCGGCATAAACGATGGCAGTGCGTCATATGGAGATCGCCTTATGCAACTTAACTATGGTGACAAATTGTTCATATCACTGTCAGCTTTCTGTGGCGCATCGTCGTTAAGGGTCGTTGTTCAATTTCGATTAATCACCTTTTCTCAGACCGTGTTCTCGTTGTTTTGTCGTTTTCTCGGAAGTCTTCTGCTCACAGACAAAGTATTTGTTTCGAATTTGTGCAGTGGGGACGCGTACTAAACAGTACTGGCGATTAAATATCGGTGGAGTGTTCTAACTAGGCACTAGACAGAAATTCTTATGGCTATCGAACCTCTTGCAAAGAGGCCTGTTTCAAAGTAGCACCACAGACACGGCGGAAATGGATTCTTGTGAACTCAAAAGAATTTGTAGACAATCGCTGGCTGATCCCCGCTGATTCCATGTATTACAAAGATCGCCTGGAGCTGCAACACGACTTACGAGGGGTCTACGTACATACAATGAGGCTTACTTGGCCGATAGAACCAACGAGATGGAAGTGATATTTTTTGTCAGGCAGTAGCCGGGTGATAGTTTTTCTTGATTCACAGTTGCACTGGCCGTCAACAGGGTGGTATTGAGAGTAGACATGACAAATAGGCTGAACACTGAGGATCAGTTCACTTGGTCTGAGCCGGCCCATTCAGCTTTGGACCTTTGGGATTGTATGGTAAGTTTTAACGTGTCCGAAGATTCTCCGTCAGAGACCGAAGTTTGGGAGTCTAATGTATTGAAACGTAGTAAGACTGGGTACAGATCCTCTTTCTTCAGCTCTGTTCAACGACGATGGCAAGAGATTGTTGTCTGGACTAACCAAACCTTTTCGTTTCTTAGTTGAGACTGAAGAGGTGCGTCGTAGCTGAGACTTTTAGCAGTCATTTCATTTGAAGATAGTGTAACAGGCACAGAGGTGTTCGTCTTGCATCTATTGCATAAAAAATACTCGTTGATCTCCTAATGCATACCTAGGTATGCAACACACTGATAGCTAGCTACCGATACCAGATAAATTTTGAAAACGGCCTTAATTTGTTGTATGCGTTTGAATTTGTCACCTTGTGATTATGTTTCAATGTACTCCGATAAGACATTCCGAATGACTATTTCTGGACACCGAATACCTGTCGGTTAAAGTTTAGTGGCTCATTCAGTACGACAGCTTCAGCGAGATGCCTGTTAGATGGTTTGCGTTAAATCTTCGTACAGTTCACAGTTGGTGGCGGGTCAGTGGAGAACCCGATATGCGTGGCAAGGTTATTTCAGATATATTGACGAAACGTCGAAATATCTGAAATGACCTTATCTGCAATCCACCCAATAATGAGTTAACTGTACCAATTTATCTTGTTGCCCTATGTTGAAAATTATTAATGAAATGGACGTCTTCCTTTGAATAGGAACGACAGATTTGAACGTTCAACTGAAGATGGGTGTTTCAGCTAGCTGAATGTCATTCCGAGGCTTTTGGAACGAAAATCCCTGTATGATGGAGAATTTATCTCAACCGTCAACTTAGCTTAGCTATTTGAATGCAGTTAGGCGAAAGACGTGACGTTTAGGACTATCGTTTTAAAGCCCTTTCAGGTTTAATACCACCCGGGTTATTACCTAGAGCGTAGTGTTCGATGCGGACCTACTTGCGAATGTTTATTGTCTTACTCTTAAACATATTAATCAGAGTACTGTTGTCAAGAACTCAACGTCTTAAAAACGTCCATCTTCGTCTAATTTTTGTTGTTTTCTGTGTTTCTGTTCCCAACATCCCGTATTCTGTGTCAGCGCACAGTAGTGGCGTGTATTTGACAAGTTACAAAGTTTTTAGCACGACGAAAACGAGCTAAATTAGTCATAAGACGGAACCCTATGGAACATTGCTATCTACTTAATACAAGCAAGAGAATAGTCATTACTGTGTACCGTTGACCGCTGGGACGCAGTCCATATACACATTAGACTTATATAATCATGAGTTAAATTTTCAGCTTGTAAACTCGGCCGTTTGCTTAGCAGTTTGTGAGCTAACCTCGGACAGGTTATCTAAATGTGGACAACAACATTAAAATTAGCCCCGGGCGGCTGGCTTGTTAGTGTTCGTTGGTACCGATGTGCTGTTTAAATTCAGTTAACTTTTTTTAAATTTATCTTTCTTAGCTACACTTTGACTAATTCAAAGCGTCACGAAGAACGCAAGCAGTTTACCTGTGTCGCAACCCATCCAACAGAATTAATTGTAGCTACGGGGAACCGGATCGGGGAGATTTTTCTGTGGTATAACCTTGCCTCATCCACCGATGATGTTATGGATTGCCTGTCAGACGTGGACGATGAAATGCAGCCAGAACAAGACTCGTTCGAACGCATGCGACTAGCTGTTCAACTTGCACGGAGTTGTGGCAAACTTATTGATTATTATCCAGTCCATCCTTCACGAGTGAATCGGAATTTGGTGCATTGGCACTCGTGCTCGGTCAGCACTTTGTGCTTCACTCCATCAGGTTGTGTTTGTTTTGTACAATCCTCCGATGTTTCGCCATCTTATTCCCACACTGTTTCCAGTCTTCGGGTGTGCTGTCATTACATTCACAACTTCAAAGTGGCCTGTGTTATAATGCTTGCGACTGTGCAGTATTTAATCTTTTTTACTGTTGAGTTGTTTATTAGAATTTGAACAATACGTACTCAGTACTTGATAATCTATAGAGTGGTCGACGTTAACCCTATGGCAAATAGATGAGGAATAGGTGGCATGTTGTAGAATTAAATAAGTGTATGGATAAACATATTTCAGGGGACATATGTAACTATCACACGAACGCCATATTGACACAGGCCTTGACGTCACAAACTTTCGTGGTTATAAACCTGGTCCTATGAAAACGTTGCTTAGCTGGACCGAACTGATGTTTACAGAGAACTACTAGGCAGAAGGGAATGAATTCTCACCGGAAACAGTGTTCAGTAACTAATATCTCTAAAAGCTATCCGCACCAAATTTAGTACGAATGAAGTCAAACAGCTTGGGCGTCGTGTTTAACATGTTATTGATAAATAGATTGAGAATAGCAAAACGTTACCAGCAAGTTGTTTCAACCACCTCAGGTGGCCTTCCTCAGAAGTGTTGTAATCGATATCACATTCGATTACAACACTCCTGAGGTGGTTGAAATGCAGAGTACTACAACTTACTCGTAACATTGTGTTATTCTCAATCCACTTATCTATATCTTTGAGAGTTTATAGACCTTCACAGCACGCAGGAGTTTGTAAGGTCTTTGGGGAACGCAATGCCGAAGAATGTAATTTTTCGAGGTTCGGCATTATGAGAACATGATCTGATCAATGTTGCTCGTGATAGTCTCCATTCCGCTTAGTGACGCATATATCTTACCGGACGCTTAGGTTCATTGCTGTCGACCCGATAAGTAATTTTCACAAACGCGGATTTATTTGACCATTTCGCACTGCACGTCAACTGTCAGCTCATTTGCGATGAAGTTCACAGAACAAGTCGTCGTGTATCGGTGGATACCGAAACACCAGTAATTGGTATGATCGATGACACGAACACGTGGCTTGGCGGAACGAGAAACCTGAGGTCGCCGACTGCGAATCATGCATCGTCCTGATCAAATCCACAATCGCAATGCTTGTAATAGGATATATGTGCATTTCTGTGGTGCCCGTCGGAGTAAGTTGAAACGGCTAGACATAGACAAACTTTGGTTAACCAGTGCCAGTCAACTGCCAATCCGAGATGTCAGCAGACTGGCTTCTACTTTACTGGATGGTTTAGGTCAACACTAGACACACCTATACAGATGGCTTTATGCAGCTAGTTCGAACTGTACTAGTCTGATTTGTCATGCTATGAACCACGGGATTTCTGCACGTTGTCGAGTTTCTTGACGCGTCGCAGCCATTACTGACCGACAACGAGTAGAGTGAAACGCAGCTTTGCAAAACACTCACGAATGAATGGGGAAAACGTACAGGTGAGAAGGAATCAGTCATCTCACTCGGAAATTCCCGGAGGCTATACCAGATTGTCCGGTTCATGATTCTAAACGACCCGGTGTTAGTGAAATAGTGTGAGATATACATATAGAAAGTGCAATGGCTTTTGAAAAGTTAGCCTGATCGTTTCCAGCCGCTATTCAACTGGTCATTTACGCCAGGTGTTCCACCTTTTTGGGCTCATTTGTGTTTCGCGACCTGCGCTCGCAATCCTTCCTACGCAGAAAGAAATCCGACATTTTTAGTGCCACAGGACATCGAACTCGGACGATCTTCCTTTTTATATTTTAAAGATGATAGATACGCACCCGTTATAGAGTTCATTTGCTCTGCAAGGTTTTGTGTAGTGAAAAGATTTTCTGTCATCTGAATGGACCGGTAGTTACTTCAGTCCCGCACGCGTACCTCCGATGAATCAGTTTGATTTCAGTCGAGTCTAAGCCGTTGGCATCCACTCTGATACGCGGGTTATCGGAAAAATATGACGTATATTGTCGCAAAAAGCAGGTTAAATTCCATGCAGGCCTTTGGTGTTCCAGTCGGATCTTCACCCTTCGTCGACTGCTTTGTCATTGCAAAGTCCACTGGCAATCAACAGTAGTTGTATTTCTGCATATCAAGGCAGTCTTCGATTCTGTCAACAGTACTCTCCTCTGGGATTGCTAGCTGAACAGTGGAGTCTCTGGTACGTGCGTGTCCATTATCTAGGTTTTATACAATCATATTTCGAGTAGTGTTGAAGTATTCGACAAACTGTCGTTGCTCATCTGCATCTCTCGCAGTGCGGCAAGGTTATCGTGCTTCTATCCTTTCGTCAAATTTGAAATAGACAATGCCCTTCACAAAAATCTGAATAATCTCATTGATGATAGCATCGGGCTTCCTCCAAGAAGCAGAATCATGGATGTTGATTATGCCAATGATCTCTTTTTGTTTTACGACAATTCACAGGCAGCTGGAAAAGCCCTGGACCTCTTGGCGGTTAAGGTATCATTTTATGCTGTCTAAAAGCAGGTGTCCCTTTGAAACTGGTAGAGGTCTGTGAATACAGTCATCTATGGCAGTGACCGTGTGGGTGTAGTCAAAACCTCTTTATGCAATTGGTTGTATCGTTCTTGGCGGCGTTAGGTCTCTCTGCATATCGCTAAAGTTCGACTGGCATTTATTAACTCCAGATACCTCTAGTGCCAGCGTAACATCCCTATCTGACTAGGTGTACAACTTGACCACGCTTGAGGTATTACTATGCAGTTGTAAACTTGGTTGCTTCGCCTCACTGATGTTTGCGCGCTGTTAGGCGTCTGCAGAACGTTGACTGTATATGATGACATCACCTCACGAATAGTGGTAATGTGTATGGACGTGTGTTGGGAATAGACGATGATTTTGTTTCACTTCATCAATCATATTGGCCAGATCACGTCTTACGCATATCTGTTTAGCGTCTACGGTATAGCGGCTTGTTCATGTGAGTGTGGCCGGACAAAACAAAGACGATGACCTGTCCGTAATATGGAATAGTGGTATGAAAAAAGTTGGCTTCAAGTTTGACCTCTGTTGGCTTGATCCAGACTCCTTGGTACGTCCCAAAATATGCTGATTGTTTGTATGCTTTTGGTCATAACTGTCTTGAGCCGTTAATATTGAAACTTCTTTTTTATAATGTAAAACACGTTGATGAATGAATAAAAAAATTCACATTTGCATGCAGTGTAAAACTGATAGGATTTTCCTTTCTGTTATGGTTGTATCTTCTGTTATCATGAATTTGAGTCTTCTGCTGTGTTCGCTTTATATTTTTGAGTTGACACCTTTCATCAGACTCGTTTATTACTGTTACCAATAGTACGTAATACCAAATCTAAACTGGTTACGATCATCCTAGTGTAATAAATCGTCTTGTGGTACTGTCCATATGTCTACTGTCCACTCGCTTTTTCTAGAACCTTTGATGTACATACTCAGATAGTTTTCAGTAAGCAACTAATGCGGTAAAATCAAAATATTAATGCCCTGCAATCTGTGTGCTTTTGAAATGGATTATCTGCTTTTTGTTTCGAGTGGAAAGACTGACGGTTTTTATTCTTTCCGACAGGCAGCCATCTTTTGTCAGGTGGTCTTGAAGGCGTATTGGTGAAATGGGATATGACTGAATGTCTTGGTGGATCACAACAACGTCGATTTCTTCCTCACCTAGGATCCCCTATTGCTCAATTAACAAGTCCTGGCGGTGCCTCTGAAGATACCGTCGTAGTAACTTTAGAACACAATGGTGAGTGAGATGTCCGTGAGCTCAGTTTGAGCGTTCTGCTACAAAATTTCGAATTTGTTTGTTTACACGAGTATTTGGGTGTGGGATGGTTTCTGCAAAAATTCCGTCGTGTCTGTACTTTTTGGGTTCCATGAGCACAGTTCCGTTTTATTGCATCTGGTCGCCACCATGCAGATTCAATGAATGGACTGGGTATTTCAGTTATTTGAGAATCCGTTTTCGTTACACGACACATGTGTATAAAAGGCGGACTACACTGAAGATATCACAAGTGTGCACAAATATATCATGGAGTCCGAATGTATTCATTCGTATAGAGGAGACACGTTTGATGTGTGACGATCTGTGTCCAGGTAGGTTGCGTTACTCATTTATGAAGGCATCAATGGGACGTTTGTATACCAACTTGGGTGGTCAAATTTCGTATCGAGATATCGGGGTTAAGCATACGTCTATGTTTACTCATCCATACTCAACCATATTCTAAACAATATTTGCCTGCTTGACGGGTTTCATCCTCCAAACGTCCACCTATGAGTTTATGCGTGTATTACGACTCATGATTGTAGTTCCATCTCAGGTGAACTTGGAGGGCGTTAATTAAGACTAATAGGATTATAATGCTCCGTGTTGTCCAGCGTAAAATCAACACTTTGTGGCCACTTTCGTACTAACCGGACTGGTGGTCGAGCGGATAAGAGGTTAGGCTTGTAACACGAAAAGGTGCCATTTCGACCCCTTCGTTCAGGTTATCTCCACCTGATGGGTCTAAACAGGGATGGAACCGATCGCTTTTGAGACTAGCGTTATGAAGCAGTACAATCGCCATTTCAAGCTGTAGAGTCCATAATGCCCTCTACAAACTGGGACTGTGCTCATCCATACCAGTGGAGTGTGAACAAGCTACAAATCAATTCTATAAAACCAGCGGGCTATAACCTACGTGATTTACTAATATCTACGCTATGTGTACAATTTAATTGGATTGTGAACTTTAGGGGCACTTCAACTCCTACTTTCTTCATTGCAGGTAATCCGCTTGAGACTGTAGACAGTTTCACATAC
>JTDE01001387.1:89603-114607 GCA_014338405.1 Paragonimus skrjabini miyazakii | reverse complement strand
ACTCTCAGGCGCCTCCAGATCCTCATTTCCGCTTCTTCCTCTTAGTCATTTCTCAATAATTTTCACCCTTCTTAGTAACGTTTTCTTCTAGGATATTCCACGTCACTGTTGAGGTGAGCGGCGGCCCGAGCCACAGTACCTTTTGGTCAGGCTCATGGCTGTTATGATGATGATGATGATGATGAACTTTAGGAGCTTTCAAAGCGTGCCGTCTGCTATTCCCTTTTCAGTCAGTGTGAAACAATCTCTTCTGCAAGCACGTGAAGTTTTCGCCATGTCCCTACATTTGATGTTCTCTGTTCTTTCAGTCAACCTTCTCACCCGACGAGAAAAGTCCTACTGTGGTTACTGCCAATTTGTTTCATCTTCTTACTACACCCGCTGTTTGTGACTACTTTCTATTCATGCTGGGTACCAAGTGATTGAATCGTACTGTCCATTTTCTTAGGGGCGAAGCATTTGAGACTCGTATCTGACACGCTATTGTAACGAAATTTCGTTCAACGTAGCAAGGTCTTTATTATCCTATTCGCAGTTCCTCGCATTGCTCGTACGATCGCGTTCATGAGCCAAAATTTAGGTCTATAACGCAACGAGGTTTTCATGCACTTCCGCTTAGTTCTGTCTGTTTGGCTGACGTTTTTTGCTATGATTTTTGTCCGTCATTTTTCGCCCGTCGAGGTGAATTTACCCAGTGATGACTCGTTCGACCTCTCGCTTTGTCCGTGCGCCATCTTCTGAGCCTTGACCATATCCCACAACCGCGCTGAGTTGCAGAGTAATCCTGTCTCCCACCAGCTGTTGTACCATAATGTGATTGGCGATCTTTTTCACCCTGCTTGACCACCTTCAAACTCGTCTCTACTAACTCTGAAAGACCACCCCTTGACACCATGGTCTGTTTACTAAACCCGCGTTTATATAGATCCGGCATAATGAGGATCGGTATTTTCCTTCCATGGTTCGCTTACTCGTCGGTCTTGTTTGTTCAGTTCTTGTTGGCTGCTTCCTGTTGGCAGCGAGTTTTGATTGTATCCATTTTCGTCAACGATTACGTGGTTGATTGAACCCCCGCCTTTTCTGTAACCCATTTTCCGGTTATCGGCTGTGGGCTCCACTCGTGGTCAATACGGTTCGGACTGTATTTGCTGGCGCCGTTACATACTGAGCGTTACACTTAGCCATTACTCCTACGAGTAATGAAGATACCCAAGCAAAGAAGATATTCATTATAATCAGAATTTAATGTACTGACGCATATTGCATTTACTACTGTTTTGACTTCTCTGGCTTGCTCTTTACTGTCAATCGCCAGCGGTACATCATCCACGTATCGGAAAAATAGTTGAAGACAATTTCTGGCGCTCGATTTTCTAGGGGAGCCATGAAAATCTCAGCTAAGATAGGTTATGAAGAACTTCTCATAGCTACTCCATCAATCTTCCGGAACTCTTCCGCCGGATGAACTTTACATTTGAGGTATATAAAAGTGACAGCTGCTGATATTGAAACATTGGAATAGGTAACGTTAGTTGTTTCACATTGGCCTACTCACATATGTTTCAGCTACTCTCATGTACGGAAACTTCTGTGAATAGAGGCTCAACATCCACGCTGGCCATGTTTTTTGTTAAGATTAATACTCGCAAGATTCTCAGTTTCTTAGAAATTGTCTTTTAACGAATCTAGAATATCGCCTAGCAGGTTTAATGAGATCGGAGATCTCGACCTGTCTAGGAAGTCCTAATCGCGGGGTTATCGATTGGAGTTAACAGACAGTAACTGTGTCTCCATTTCGAGACGATCGAGCAACCTGATCATTACTCACAAGCGAAAGTGGTTGAGCGTTCACATATGATAATTCGGTCGTGCCTAACGTGAGGTCAGTGGTGTAGTGGTAAACACGGTTGCCTCATGAACTGAATGTCCGTGGTTCAAGTCCCGGCAGTGGCGATGATATGCACTACTGACGAGCTCTAATGAGAGCGAAACTCGAGTCTAGTGCTTCCTCTGTTCGAAAGGGGCCGACTGGAAAGTCTATGGGAATGCGACAGCTGTGATCAATTGTGGGTGATGTTCAACTTGAAATTTTAACGAATGCTTATTCACTGAATATTTCACCAGTTCTCACCTCGTAACCCATCATTTTGTTAATCTTTGTTAAGGTGAGTTTAATATTGACAAAACTGGTCGCAGTAGCACGTTGCCCGTATGAGGCCTTGACAGTCTGAGGTGTTCAGAAACCTCTGAGTTATAAGACCTTCCTTTTTGTTGAGTCGATCACTTTTTTTGTAGAAGTTGTAATTCTTTCGATATTCCTTGTTCGAACTCAGGGGGAGCACCGGGTTTATAAAGGCCATTCAAAATAGGCAACATTTTTCTAATATAACTTGATTTATCAGGCAATTCTGCTCTTGGCCCTTTGTTCAGACAAAAACACTAAGACGTCATTCTTCAACTATCCTCCAAAGTAGGTTTGGGGGTACATTTTTGTCTGCAACAATATGTTGGTGTTCAAAATCAATCAATTTCTCTTTAAACCATTAACACCCGAGGCTGGATTCAGTTTTGAGGGTTGGCCAACATGCAGTCTACATTGAACTTGTATTTCATTGCTGCCGCAGTGGGACGAAGATTAGAAAAGGAACCATCGAACTGGAGTCTCAGTATTGTAAATGGACCAATGCTGACAGACCTCTTAATCGCGTCCTGTCAGCAAGCGCCAGTGGACAACGATGACTGAAACACACAGGGACGATGCAATGGACTGATGCTATCCATTCAGAGTATGCACCTCGTCATGGGCGAACACGAGCACACCTCAATGGTGCATAACCAGCGTTCCCTGATTTGACTCCGTTAAGTGATGTGTCAGTTTGGGTCCACACGGAGTGTAGGGACTCGTGTACAATGTTTCTCTCTTTGTTGTCTAACTCACTTTGTCAGGACGGTCCATTTAAATTACGTTTTGGGGAACGCGAAAGTGTCATCGGGAAAATTCAAGATGGAAATGTGGCAAGCAACGTTTAGTCCGTAAACTTTATCACAATAGTCACACGTCGCACAGACGTAGATGGAAGTGCCTACTGTTTTTCAATAAAAACACGGTTGAACCAGTTGTCCCCTTCAGTGAAATGACGAGGTAACGATATTTTCTTCGCTAAATGCTTCTGTGGTAGGTTTCTCACATATTCAGCTTGTCGGCCTCTTCTTTGAGGCAGTTAACGAGGGTTCCTTTTGTGACTAATTGGCACGCGAAACAGATGGTTCCACTTACGTTTGTCGTGCACTTAACTTATGTGGGTTATTGTTTGCTTATTCACTTATTTAACCCTCCTGTATTCACTTATGCTTGCATTATATTGCAACTAATTACTTATCCTTCTGTTCTATTTTAGGATTCCATGTTTTGACAGGTGCACTGGAGCGAATCTATTCGCATCAAGGCTTTATTCAGTCGCCGAAAAGTTGGCGTTTTACCACGGGATTCAAATTTCCCACAAATTTGGTTTTGTTGCCCAGACATCAACTACCAGAATCCACTTCTGGCTGGCCACTGTTACTGGCTAGTGGGACGATGGGATCGTTGCAACTGCTTACCGTACAGCAACAAGGATTATTTGTGTCCAAAGTAGGTATTGTTTTCGGCTCTCAGCATGCCTCTGTTCTCAGTCGGACACTCTGTAAATGACCATTTTCACATCTGGCTGTTTATTATGGACAAATACTCCGTCCTCTATAGACAGACCATCGGCTCATTGTGATAGTGTGCATCTGGCTGATCTGTTTGGCGAAACTGGACCAGGTGATGATCGTATCTACATTTACTCAGGCCAATGGGTATAGTTATGTTGAACTACAGTCTTTTGATAGTTCAGGTTAAAGGTTAGATGGATATACATTTCCAGTAAGAAAGCTTAAGGCTTTGACTGAGCATCTTAATCGTCCTTGTGTCCACGTCTGGATGTCCAAACATTATCCCAATCACGACCGTGGGTATTCACGTTGGTGTGCACTAAGGAGCAAATGGTCAGAAATGTGCTACCATTGACTCCTTTCTTACTGTCATGTACAGTTTCTCTCAATCTTCATTTTAGTTATCCTTCTACTGCCCTCACGCCAGACATTACTAGTTTTGGTAACCTTGTCCCAACAGGTACATCTTCGTATCACCCAATCTCCGATTTCCGTCTTCCTTTCTTTATGCCTAGGATTAAGCTTAAGAGCATTTCACGCTTTCGTTGTCTTCATGAATTTGTCAACAGCGCTGTAACAATCATTGAAAGTTGTCCATTTCGGATGGACGTATAATTATTTGGCGGCCGTAATACCAACACGAACTGTGAACCATAGATGATTGGTCAGATGTGTGTAATCGATTACGCTTCGGCGATTTTTTTGTTTACCTCCTCTTGTGATTCGAATTAACACATTGAAATCTTCGGGAACGGTCATTCTGTTTCAGGCTTCAGGTAGGCGTTTGGATATTCGTAAGGTAGTACAGTTACCCTCGTTTACTTCGACTTTCTTTCTTGTTCATTTTTGTTGTGTCGTATTGATCTATGGCTATAGTAATGTTTACTGCCTATAGATATCTTGGTGAAACATAAAATCCGCAAGCGGTGTCGTGCAGTGGCACAAAAATTACCCTGTGCAATTTATTTATTAGCTGTGGATATGTAAAAGATGCATGTTCCCTTGAGTTGTTAACTCAAGTCCCATTCTTAAGATTTATTTTAATCACTCCGGAATCTTTGTGGAAATGAGCATTCTAGCCACAGACCTTGATAAGTACGACTTCGTAACCGTAACCAGTCAGTAAATGTGCAGAAAAGCTAATCTTATCTTTCGCTGTCAATAATTAGGGCAAAACTGATCATTAGCAGTTGCGCGAATACGGTCATCTCTATTTGGTCACTTGCGGCTTAGTGCCGAATGGTTTTTAAAGACATCTTTATAAACACAGTAATTTTGCAAAATTTTATAATTCTTAAGTTGATGTGAATTGGATTTTTTAAAACATTCATTTCTGTTTTCGTTTGTAACATACTCATTTTGATCAATCACAAACCAAACGCAGCTTTCTGCACGTTTCGGCTCAGCTTGCAAATATGAATCGAACTTCACCCACATTTATTCAAATCTTTTAGAGCTCTTACAAATTTTCCGACTGGGTTTCTCCGCAATAAAACACAGCTCGACTTACTAAGGCACACCGTTGGTGTATACTCTTGTCCGAGATCTGAAAGTTGAAGCCGGCCATCGTGAGCTTGTTAAACAAAACTGAGTTAATCCCACACTCGTTCGTTGAATTTAAGAGTATGACATCGTTTCTTCACAAGCAGTTTACTTGTGTTGCCTGATGCCTTTCATTCGCTTACACACAGTTTAGGCTTTATCTGTTTGCTTACATCCCGTCTCAAATTACTACTTAGATTGACGTCACGCGTCAAGCACTCATTCCTCGAGACAACGACTCGAAATTCCCAGTTGCATTTTCCGAAGTTTTACTGGTATCTCATTTTCGGACCACAAACGGCTTTTCTTGGGTGGCAACCTATGAACGAATGTTGAAGTTGAAGAACAAACAAGTGGATGATGCCGCACGCCTTACTTGGTGGAAGTATCATGAACCTGACTCTACCGTGTTCGATCCAAGAAAACTGTCCAGCGTGTAAGTCCAAAGTACTATTTGGCGCATTTCTGAATTTGCGCACACTACTGACAAATGTGCCAGTAGCCCAACGAAAACCGTATGCTGATGGTGCGTCAAGTCTCTGTTCCCTTGGAGCAACTCATTTCGACAGAAGACTGTTTTGGTGGTTGTTCATTTTGCTATTTCATTCGGAGCAGTCCTGAAACGACTCAGTTATCTAAAAGTCCTGTTCTTATGTTGAATACGATTCACATGGCTGACAATCTTACTGTTTTCCCACCATTTGTCATTCCTTTCACTTGTTTATCATCCGTTCTGTTACCTCTATCATCTAGGCCTGTTGTTTGTCGTCTATATCCACTAGTTTACCAACTTTATCCTTCTCATACGTCCATTCAGTGAGTCACTAAACACCGCACCACATGCCTTTTTTATCTGCGTACATATTGGATACTTGCCAAACTGTTTTAGCTCGTCAATCTCCTAGACTTTGTTTGACTCGACTACAGTGTCGCTGGCACTCTTTGAAGATACCTTCTGTGTTCGACTCGGTTTGAATATTCGCGTCACGTTCGAGTCACCACTTTTTTATTTTGGCATGTCTCTCTCGCACTACTCATGCTAAATGCAACGGAATTATTTCTTGGTAGCTCGGTGAACAGGTGAGGAGTATAGAGAAGAATAATAGACAAGTAGATAAAAGTGATAACGAGAGTATATAATTGGTAACTTACAAGCACTGATAATTTCTGTTTCAACACAACAACGTAACATCTTTCGTTATGCGTAACCATCGTCTGAGTATTACTGCTGTTCATCAGTGTACATTTTGGAAAGCTCCGTATACCTTGTGGGTTCGTTAAGTTGTAAGAACTTACAGTCCGCTATGTTCAAGTCACACACTCTATGTGCCAGTTGCTCATCTATCGTATCATGTTCTAGTCATGCAGACCACCAACAGTTGGGTAAAACTTCCAGGTTGTCGTGATCTCTGAATACCCTAGATGTTTCATTAAGTGAGGTCGGTCGGTGTTGCCTGTTAACATATAGTCATTTTGGTTAGAAACGCTCTCTGATATGACAGTTTGCCATAGTTAGTGCGTGCGTGTGGCTCTTCTAACCTAGCATTTGTTAGTTTTCATCCTTCCGTAGAATTCACAAATCACTTCTACAAATTATTTTATAAAGCCAAATTGATGACTCTCTCTTCACGTATACCTGAGCCTGTGGACGTACGCAAAGAGCGGTAAGAAGTAGTGTGGTAGTTTTTTCAGTGATTACCGAAACCCACAGGCATCCTTTTTCTAGCTACTTTTGTTGCTATATCGGATTGCCTATATTTCATATATTGTTTGTTCTTGTTGCAGGTTGGTTCCAGTAGCTGCATACTGTCTTTCCTATCTCAATTGTCCCGTCTCTGACATGGGATTTGTGAATACGGATAATATCTGTTTTTATTTGCTGCTAAAAGATCTCCGCATGTTGATTTTTGAGAATTGCACATGTGAGTTTGAAGGAGAAACGTGTTTTTAGCCCTACATATTGTTTTGTGTAAGCAGTAAGTCGGTGACCATGAAACCAGTGCTGATGTTGCTTCACTCTTGTTTTGCAGAGTTTGCTTACGATGGGTTGTAGCCGTAAGCATATGGTGCGTATATATATATATATATATATATATATATATATATATAGCGAAACGGCATAATCCCTAGGCATTTACGACCCATTCAGTATTCATTATTCGCCCTTAGTAAACACTTCGATTGTTGGGAGCTGTCGATTGATTATACAGCCTATGAGGTTGTTTTGGGTAAGGAATTCAGGCGTAATATAGACAATTTGCTCTGATTTACTGACACTTTTAACTGTAGTCGCTATAGAGAGCAGTTCATAAAAATTCAGCTCGTTACTTGACATACAGTGAACTACCCGCATGATATTGTTAAGTTGGAAGTGCCGTCAGAAACGGTGCCTGATCGAGGTCAGCAAAACTCTTGTTATGGGACCTTCCCTTCTTTTTGTTCACGTTTTTTTCTGTGATTCTTTTTTACTCGTCATTTCATTTGCTGGCCACATACTTGGTTCATTAATTACTAGATTGTCAAATGTAATGCAGTCTCACTGATCGGAAGGGATTCAATTTATCAAGAAGGCGACCTTCATATTCTTGGTACGTTGTTAAAAGCAAATCAATGAAAGTTGATTAAATTCCAACTGATGAAAAAGTCAGTGCATGGGGGGCTGTTGATTTGCGATACTGTGCAATATCGTGTAATGTGAATGTCCCAGTTTTTGTGACAGGAATGAGCGTATGTGGGCGAACTATATACAGTTGTTGACCGTGGCAGCACAGGAGCATACTGTCGTAGCTACTCAACCGGGAGCCATGGTCAATCGATGAGAACACGCCTCGGTATTTTATGTTTCGTGCTCTCATGCCGAGTCATTTTCGGACCAGTAGACAGTTTTTCTTATCAATTGCTGATTTTGTCACTATGGCTCCGGGAGACGAGTGGTAGGGAGACAGATATTCTCCTGCCTGTCATTAGCGGTTAGTCTATACAAACAGTTATCCGTTTAGTTTGACCGTTGTCCATTCTGTCCACACATATTTGCTTACTGATCACTTCTAGGGCGTCAGGACTTCCACAGGTCTAATATCAGTAACATTTAATCGCGATCCTTGCGTTCGGGCAAACTTTCCGATGTGCATACTTCAGGAGGTAGCACCGAGCCCGAGTTCAGCTCTTGTTCGGGTTTACGAGAAACGCTTGAGATTTGCTCTCGCACTGGGCCACTGAATCGGCATATCCCAACGTTCAGCTATGCTGTCTTGTAAACAGGTCACTCGGTTATCTCAGTAAACAGGTACTCTAATTATCTTGTTGTTCACATTCTTGGATTACTTATCCATCTGTCGTCTTATTTTTACTTCCCACAGTCCGAAGATCAGACGGTTTGCATTGGATAAAACGCATATGTTTGCAGTTATCTGCTTGGGTGCCAGAAACGGTTACTGTCAATAATGTACGGGCTACTGTTGTTTCGACGAGCGATTTTCATAACTCCAATGGATTTGACAATCACCTGTTCCTATTAAATGCTGGCAAATTCTTGGTGCTGTTTAACTGGATCCAGCTGTTCGATGATGGTGAGTGTTCATTGCTTCTTGCATGTTTTGTTGTTGATATGTATGATATGCGTGTATTTCACATATCACTTAGAGAACTTTGTTTTTCCAGGCATTTTAGCATGTCTGAACGTACGGTTGAAGTCACGACCACTATTATCGGTGCCTTTATGCTTGTCTTCAGTTCATCAGTCTAGTTAATATGTATTGTTAATGCAGAGTGAAACGACGTAAGTGTTCCCGGTGGCATAACGGTTATCTGCTCCAGAAGCAGTGTATTGTGATTTTGTGGCGAAATTGGCTGATTACCCTTCCTCAAAAGCACATCACACATTTAAACTCTCTGTAATTTGATCATTGTCGTTTTTGACATATTGGCGAGTAAAACTAATATAACATGCCCATGATGTAACACGTTTCGATAACACACAGAAAATCATTTCTTTATGTTTGCGACAGTTACTACACACTATTTTGTCGCGGATTCTATTTTCTTTTAGTTCTGTCAATGAACAGTTTATTTCATTGAACCTCTCACTTGACAGTTCTCGTTTGTTGAATCTGTGCACCTGTTAAAGCTAAATTAACATCTTGTGGTTGGTTGAAGCTGTAAGCTGAAAATCAGTCATATTCCGTTGCTTTCTACACATATTTCCACCTAAGCCACCGTTTAGTTGTCGTACTTTACTAGACGCCTGAATGCGTCGACCGTTGCCGGTGTCACAATCAACCGTATGATCTGGTCTTTTCTCTTCTACAGATTGTCCAAAACCGGTTTGCACGCTCGACCTGTCTACCTGTTCTACTCTATCTGACTACATACCGACAACCATACGGGTCGTAGGAAAGCCAACTGTTTTACACAAAGCAGACGTAACTAGTACATCCGTTTATTTCATTGTGTGTCTGCGCGGATACGTACGACCCAACAGAACAGAAAAAGATAAGCTATCCGGTTGCGCATGTTTAATGCAAATATGTCCTCGGGCCGACCAACGTTGGATGTCCATAGAGTTGATCGATGTGGAGCGTGACCTTTTAGTCACATGTATGAGTGCGCATCCGGAACGCGCGTTAGTCGCGATCGGCCTCTATGATGGTACCGGTAAGTGAGCATGCACAGCCGTTTTACACATCTACATGTTGGTCGAATATCTGTAGTGGTTTCGTTTACAAAATGGAAACTTTATCTCAGCTATACGTGTTTGCCTAGCTTCTAACGTGGAAAATAGGATGAATATTGAACTGGTTCACAATCCGATCTTTTATGTCTACAGAAAGTCTGCTTATCTAGTAAGACCAAAGTTATCGGTTTTTAATCTGATTTCTGCTTGAATAAGTTTTAACCGTATTCTGTGGTTGATTGGATGACTTATTTTGGGTTTACAGACTCGGTGGTTAGACCAATGTGCTAAGATCCATTGCACATGTCACTTGTCTTGAACCGTATTTTTAGGCGTTGTGACTCTTGCCACCGTTCATACCGATGGCAAGAAAATAGCAAATGATTTTCCAAAACAAAGGAAACGAGAAAAACATGCAGATCCCTATTGATGAATGTGATGATGAATCTAGTCGCACATTTGAGAGTGGAACATTATCGTTTCTGGATGCTTTTCAAATCAGTGACTTTGTTCCTAATCTGACCTCTTAGTTGGTGGAGAACATCTAACTTTGTCGGGTAAAGTGACCATGAGATTCTCAATCCAGCTTGGTTGGCTTGTGTTATCTCCAAGTCATCAACACCACCGTTTGACAGTGCCAACTTCTCGTTAGCCCATAGATTACTTGGCCTAACCGGCGTAGATTTGGTACATTTGGCACATTTGGTACACCAGGTCTTATTTGCGAATTTTGAACTTTTCCTTGTATGTTCCGAAAAACTGTGGCGTAGCTCATTGTCAGTTCACTGGTGGACACGGCGGTGGGTTTAATGTGGCGACTTATGCGTACTTTTCGTGTTTACTGACCTGATCTCTGACCCGTGTATCAAGATGCATTGTGTACGTACCTTTTACAAGCATTTTTAATTTGTTTTGTATGCTAAAAGGCATTCGAATATTTTATTTATCACCTCTCACCTAATCAAAAAGGAAAAATGTAACCCTTTACTGTTTGGTCAGCTCACAGAATTTTTAACCGGTTCTAAACATCAAAGCAAAGAACCACCTAACAGAAGCGACGTCTTAAGGTGTCGCATAAACAGATGCGCTCAGAAACATTGGTGCCAGACAGTCGTAAGTCAGTATCGATTGGAACAACACAGTGACAACGATATGTCGCGTAACTTGGTGTAATGTGTTGCTTGGAGGGAGATTCGACGTGCAGGACCAACTGCTTGTTCATTGCTGAGGTTATGTGGGTGTCCACTCATTGCTATATTGCTGTAGTGAATCTTCGTCACCGTAACAATGAATGCGTAGTTTACAGTAATAGTTGACTATTGCAGAATATGAAAGTCCTGTTTTTCATATTGGCTGATATACTACCAAGACGTCTAGTACTGGGCATGCTAACCATTAGGAAGGCGGCTTACTCACCTTGGTATCAGTCGAGTAGACACGGAGAGTAGTATTGTTGATTACATACTGTTGCTGAGTTTTGATTGCTCTCCGTAGTGTGTTGTAATAACAATAGTATAACGAAATGACTCCATATTCTGCGTCCGTTTAACAATCTTACTGCATGTACTAATGTGGTGTTTTGACCTCGGTAACATAAATTACCGAGTGTTCTGACTGTCTCGAAATGTCATCCGATGAGTGGGCGATTCACAGAGGAGTAACCCCAAAGGGCAGTTGAAAAGCGTGCATTATTGATTACAAGCATCACGTATGGACACTCTGTGTCAACCCAATGACAGTTGCATAAGCTGTTTGGCAACAAAATCCTTATAGTGTAAGAACGGAAAATCGACTTATATGAGTTTGGTACTGTCGTACTGCCAAATCCGGATAAGAGAATTTCATGCACAAGTCGAATCCCATGTAATTGTTATTATGCCCTCTAGAGATCTCTGTAAAATACAGCAGCACGATGATTTCTACAACTGATTGCACATTTTGACGGGCAACATTTAGAACAAACCTGAAAACGTTGACCTTGAAGCTTAACGGTGACCAATGGGCGGATGCCCATAGAACAGCTAGTAAACTTGGCTACCGTCATTGTCAGACGTGATCAAGTTGTGTAGTCAGTGGCGTTCTTGTTAAGCTCATGTACTCTGCAATCTAATTTTTGTTTTGTACTTAATTGTCTCATCTTGTCTAGTTTTTCGTCGTGCTCCGTTTGTAGTTACCTAGATATAAGCCACCCTATGACTGATCATACCTCAAAGTGTATTGTGTGTAGAGTAACACCAGCCTCGTTTTTACCAAGCGGGACGCCAGATGTAAAGTATTACTTTGTATACAACCGCACTTTGTTATCATTTCATTACACTTTACGACCTCCTATTTGTGTCTATTGCCACCACCACTTTCAAAGACTGTCCAGGTCAAAGATGTCAACCTCTTCCCTGAAAAGAATACACTCACTCCACGAATCGCGATATGCAGAATGACTGAGATAGCTGTTTGCGAGTAGCACATGTATTAGCCCCATACTCCAATCTGTCTCAGTATATCAGAATGCTAACCTCTATGTACAGACGTCTGACTTTAGTTGACGCGTAAAAACGGAAAACATAACTAGTCATACATGGACCTCATTTCGCGAATGGCACAATAAGGTAGGTTTAGTTCCAGATTTATGTTAGTGTGGTTGTACTTATTGTACTTCCTTACCGTTGGGTCATGTCAACTTTTCATGTGCAACCGTGGTAAACCTCACGTGAACCCTGTTCCTTCAGTAATGTGATTTCGACCATAATTCTTTTGAGAAAGGTCGCCTGAAGTGTTTGAATCGTGTAGTGGTAACATTATGCTGTTCTAAATCCTCTGGTTAGACACCTGTTATCTATGACGTTCAAACCTTTTGACCACATTTTTACTAAATTTGGTGCCAATATCCTGCACATCTATTTTCTCTTTCTGGTGTTCATTATTTTGTGTGAGGTCAACGAGATGGATATGACCTTCCGAAGACATTGTTTGTCCTTGTCGTCTTTCATGCGTTTGTCATTCTTTTCATTCTAGCATGTCAGCGGTTAGGAACTGGGATCCTCACACGAACAAACCTTACTGGCTAGGTTTGTATCTAAAATTACCGGTATCTACGTTAGGCAGTTATGCCTCGTAACTTTCTCATATATACAGAGGGATTCATTGATATCTGAATAGGTATTTAGACTTGTTGCACGTGAGTCGATCATTCTACCTTGTCTGTTGCTTCAAAGCGAAAGTAATGTCAGAGTATATTATAGACCCGAAATTCTAGTCGTACATATTTGTGAAGGTTTGCGGTTAGATTTCAATACTAACCTCTGTTCTTTGAACGATGACTTGCATTGATCTGAATTGTTTCACCATGTCTCCGCTGCTAGCCGAATTTAGAAGAAAATTGTCGGTGTCATAGCACGTGCATTCCATGGGCCACTAACTATTTGTAGCTGGTTTGGCCTCCGATACGATGGCCGTGCGAACAGGCAAAAGCTACATTTATCCAGGTGGTCAGTTGTTATTCACATTAGCAGAAAAACGTACCGTGACATTAGTTGCGCTGTTTGCCATAAGCAACTTTCCTCTTTGTACAGTTGTTTGGCAGCAATGAAATAATTTTGTAACCCAGTTTTCCAAACATTCGTGTGTACAGCTTACGCATAGACTCAGCTTCGTTTATTAGGCAAACGGTTTGATGTCCATGTTGTTCGTCTGTTAGTGTGCAAACGTTTGCCAATGAATTAACCGCAGTTTAATCAGTCACATATCAGGTACCGGTAATACTTTTAGATACTGTTTCCAGCTCCACTCAGTTTTCATTCTGCTGCCTTTCTCAACCTTCTCTTGCAATCCAATAGGCGCCATTTAATCCTACAATCGCTACGCTACGTGGTATATATTAGGTATTTTGATTTTCAGTCCTTCCTTAGATATACTTCCACGACATACAGTGTCACAAACGTATTAAGTATTCTGCTGCCGTATGGCACACTGTGTCTTACGTGGGCTGCTTTGACTTGCTGACGAAGGTAGTCGACGTATCCGGGGCTAGGACCTTCAACTGTGTTATGTTTTGTGAGTGTCCTTACCATGAAACTCGCATTACATTGTTACATTGACCTACGGGTTTAAGTAAACTGTTTGTTCAAATTTGTATGACAATGTTGGTTGTATTAATAGTGTTTGTTGTAGCAGTGACTGAATCCTGCTACATTCCTTGATACCTAAAGCGCCGTGAGTATACACGAATGAGACATGCACACTGGGACTGCATGTCCGATATGTGTTTTCGTGGAATTAGTCTTGTTGAGAGGGAATACAAATTGAACGAATAGCCGAACCACGCTGGTTCCTCTGTATGTGGTACGAAAGCACAATTACCCATTTGCTCTGTTGTCCTAGGTGCATGTGACCACCGCGTTATTCGTTCAGTAAAAGACAGTTTAAGGTTGCCACTTTTGTTTTATGAACTGGTGGCGTCTGGTTGATTAGCAGGCCGCACGTACAAGGTTGATTCGCCTGCTAAACATTCATTGCTGTGTCCGCGGACTAATCAAGATCACAACCAGTCAAAAAGCGATCGAAAAGGTTACGAAGGGGAGCTTTTGACGCGTTGTATCGCATGAAACGCCTTCTGGTGTACATTTCAAATGCTGAATTATCTTTGGTGTTCCGACTAATGGTTCTTATACTTTTTAAAACTGCTAGTAGGCTCCGTGGGTTATTTGATAGGTGGATTGTTACAAGTTAACACTTGGTGTATCATTGCTTAGATTATGTTCAACGTATGCTCTATTTTCTACCTTTCCTTGCTGGATCTAGTAACATGGCTCGTCGTCAGACTATGCGGTGGTGGTTTTTCAGTGATTTCCCTCATTAATCCTGCTATTAACTTTGTTCTACTCATCCACCCCTTACAGTTGTTGTGTACAACGTCGTTACAGACGAAACAGGGCACAAATTTAATCGGTTGAAATCTTTACCTGGTCTGCCAGCACATCCACTTTGTGACCATCATAAGCGCGCTCGCGGTGGTGTGAAATCACGCAATGTGCCTCACAAGCCGACTACCCGCTTGGTTGCTTTGGAATTTTTGCACAGCCCCACAGCTGAATTGGGAACTTTCCAAATGGTCGGTCTGCTGAAGACGCTGGTTGGACGTGATCGTGGGAGGCGTGATTTGGTATTGTATAACACATTGGCTCAAACTCAAGTAGAGGTAAGCTAGTACTGGAAGCCGTATTAATTAAAACCCACTCGATGTCCTATGAGGTTGTTTTAAATTGGGTTGATTTTTGTTTTGGATAGCGTTGTTAGCCTTTTACTTTCATTACGAGCCGTCATTTTTTCTACTGAATACTCATTTTACTGGGTCCAGTTTACAGTCTTACCTTGCACTGTAGATTTTAATTGAAAGCTAATCTACGGAAGCATTGTCAACTTAAACGGGAAATTTTTTTGCAACACAAGGGGTGACTGCCGCGCAGCGTAATAAGTGGGTTGGATAACAGGCGGCTGCTCCAACCAATACAACACATTCAGTGTAACAAGGATTCGTATTCTTGACTATTTGATTGTTAGTCGGCGATGTTATCACTGAGATCTCACATGAGCCGGCTATCACAGTTAAAATAGCGGGTCCGAACGGCTATGTTAAAGTTTAGTAGACAATGCACTCCACACGTATGGTGTAATGAATGTGTGATCGCTCGCAATTGATTGATAGCCTCTAGTTTCAAACGCACAACCACGTATGTGATCCATCCGGAGTGAGTCTGGATTCCAAAAACACTGTGTAACCCGATGATATACAAACATGGTTAGTCATAAACAGATAACAAGTCAGATATCAGCGGAAAGACCAGGAACAAAGCTGTCGATTGGTATATGGGAAGCTGGGATTGCTTTGCTTGTCATTGGACGGGAACATATTTTCGGGTTTAAAGAATCGCATAATCTGTTTTAGCATGTGCTAACAGCCTATCCAGGTTTGTATAAACTCATCTGGTTTGTATTGTATGGTTTCAAATTTCGTGCTGTTACGTTCTTACAGATGTCAAAATTAACTTCTCCTCATGCCAGTAAACTGACGGTCTTCATTGAGAGTTTTTGTGGCGTGTACCTTTTCTATACTTCTAAACCGATATTTATTTAGTCTGTCCCCTGAATGCAGTCCTCGGTTCTAGTTGGCACTTTAGATAGCTCTCAGAAATTCGTTACCAGCTTCAGTCTTTACGTATTCTCATTTATGTAAACCTTACAATGAATGACTGAGTGTTCGTTGGATTAATGATGCGCGACTGGATGGAGATGTCATAATGTGGCGACCACTTTAGCGAACTTTTTCTCGTTTTGAATGCCATCTCTGTTATTTAATTGTTATCGTTAATTTTTGGTAGTTTTCATTTGTACATTTATGACGTGATGTCTGTCTCACAAGAACTGACCGCTATGTGTATTTACCACAAAGCCTTTTAGCGGAGTGGGCGTGGCGGTGCGCCTCATGGAACAAATAGTGAGAAAGACAGATTGATATCTTCAGATTGTAATGTTATGCTCACACAGGCACCACTCATTACTACTCTTTGTCATATCCGATTACGTCTTTTACCTGGAATTTTCAGGATCCTTGGGTCCTCAGTTAATGAGCTGCTATGAGTCGACAGCGGTAGACCTCAAACTCAGTTGCTCAGTGCCAAAACATCGCCTTACTGCCGCTTTGCCTTCTTCGGTAGACTTTAAGTGATACAGTCGTGACTGTGAGTCCGTACATCAAGACGCATATGAAGTGTATGTCTGATCCTACGAGAAGGCTGATGCGAGATCTGATTAAGTGTTGGGAGTAAGTCGACTTTCACATTCGCACACAGATGTACAGTACGTCCACTGTTTACTCGAAAGTCTCATTGCTTTCTGTCCCCACAACTGACACAGGCTGACAAACATTCCGACCTTTTAACTGCTACTGCCGATCAGTTCACTCTTATTTCAGCTAAAACGTATGCGGCAATCCAAGTAGACGAATTTATTCATCAGTTCTTACAGGCCCTCATCAACAGTGCGCACGGACGTAGATTCTTGACATTTTTGAGCTAGTATCCCACACTTTTGAGGACCAAAGTACATTCCACACTGATGAAGCAATATCTCAAACCTGTTAAAATTATCCTGCGCTGCTTGCGGACCACCACGGAGTGGACCGACGTCATCAGCTGGGAAAAGCTCGATATCATTGAAATGTTTGTCTTCGGTCACCGCCCTTAGGATGCTATCCATGGCAAAGTTAAGGGGAATGGATGACAATAGGTAACTTTGCCAAACACTCGGTGGTTGAAATAAGTCCAGTAAGAGCCTGTAAACGCCTACTCTTCTTGAAACCTGCTCGTGTGACGCTTGATGGAGTCTAACCCACTCATTGAGTTCACGCCTTTTCAGAAGACAGGACCAGAGAACAACTATGTCATCAGAATTGAGTATCCCACGAACCTCCAAGGTTCTGCAATGATGTCAAACTTCCACCAAAGCAATGTTGTTGTTGGTTCTGTGGTTGAAAGAAAATACCTCTTTATTGATCGTTACACATATGTGGTACATAGATGAGGAGTAAGTAAACTAAGTTATCATAACGCCACACTTTTAGGCATCTTGGATATTCTAGTCACCCGCAGATCGACTGAAACTTTAATTAGGCCAATACATGTACCCAAATGACTTGTTTTGTGGAGTGTTTCAGGACACTTTCACAGAACACTGCTAAAATTAAACAAACTGGTAGGCACTTTGAAAGTTTGTTACAAGTTGTTTATATTGAATTCCTGTTTCATTTCAGTTGTGGTTAACAAAGATATCCAATAAAACAAATTGCTTGGAGTGTCTGATTGCATAATCTAAACGTCTCATTGTCATCATAATGAAAATCCTTAATGTTTCCAATGTGTATAGTACTGCGCACTGAAGCATTGCCTGGAATACGAATAGTCAATGTTCATTTTATATTGCATTATGTATGTACTGTGTGCCCGAGACATTTTAACGGTAACGACACTGTCTACCAAGCACACCGTCAGGGATTTGTGCCTTGGATACCTCGATTGCTGTTGTCGTGGTTTCGGAACCCAGCTCGCATGCGACCGAGTTTGCCACTTTTGTTTGTGTACAGATTGCAAACTTTTTTTTCAATAACCATAATAGGTTTGGGGCAACTTGTGGACATTCGGTAATCCTGTGTCTTGGAAACTTTTCATTCCTGATTTAGAAGCTTCTTTAGGCTGAATAAAGTGTACACAGATCTATCCATCATTCGAACCAGCCACACCTCATGGAATCCTCAAAACATATATATTTATATAAATATTGTATGTATATTATATATATAATATACATATAATATTTAACATGTAAAAGTCTGCAAGAAGTTACAAACATGCCACAATATAGGAAGAAAAAAGGCAATGCGTATAATTAAGAAAAGAAGATAAAATATGGAGCAATAAGAAAGAGGTGTTGTGAACCCTCGAAAAAATACGCCGGTTTGCTCACAATAAAGAAATGGGCTCGACAGAAATAGGATTCTCCTCCTCGTAATAATTAACATGGAAAATCTTGGTCCCGAAAATAACACGGCTGTCCCCGTAGTTGCTTCCAAGACAAACCAAAAGACGGGTGCAGAAAGCAGCTTTATCCAGCCGTAACAACGCATGTGACAAGGAGAAAGTTGCAAGGTACATAGTGCATAGCGACCTGCAAACATTCTGGAATCGGAAATTCGAAGGACAGTTGCCGAAATAATAGGTGAGGTCACTAAGCCACTAATGAGCATAGCGGAATAAAGGTCGGGCAAGCAAAAAATAGCGAAGGTCACCTTTCGATTGTCCACGACATTGCCGCTCATTCTGATTGGATGAAATCGTTTTCTCGAGGAAGCAGGTGGTTTTGGATGGAAAATATTGACTGCCTAACAAGAAGTTACGAAGATGCACACGGAGACTCGCAATACGAGCGCCATTGACTCATATTCTTTGCCATATCAGACAGCGTCCCCACTCAACGGTGTTCATCGTCCTTCTGGCCTCAGCCAGGAGGCCGAGAGTGCGCTACTGAAGCAAGCATCCCGGAGAGTACTTACCTACCTCGAATCCAAGTCATGCGTTGATCACCAGGCAGATGCTTTTATCCAAACCCACCACTCGCAAACAAAGCGCGATGTGGCAGGCGGTGAGTTGGTATTCATAAAATGTGGCCAAGTCAACGAAACCTGTGAGACGAGGTCATTGTGCTCCATGGTCGACAGAGAGTACCCGTTCCGAAGATACGTCAGCGAATTTCGTCATTAGCGACACGGTGTTCCCACCGCATTCCACTAATGGCCCGGAGACATCGATGGTCGAAAACGGACACTATGAACAGGTTTCAGAGCCGTACAGTAGGACTGCTGTAACGGTGGCGTAGTACACTCGGCCTTCCACTAAAAGACTGAAGTTATACCGACGCCACAAATGGCATAGGTTGGAAAATGCTATCCGAGACTTTGCTGTGCAATGATACAACTGCCAAGATGCGTAATAATCACGGCTATCTCCGACGGCTCACCACCAAGGGTGAGGACGGACGCAGATATCTGCACATTGGACTTAGTAGATGCAGAGGCCACACTAAACGGACGAACTGAGGTCTCTAGTTTGTCCAGGATGTTCTGGATTCCCTGTGAGCTGTAGCAGATTGAGGTGGTGTCGTCTGCATTCTGTGTTTCTAGAAGTCGAATGTCTGGGAGCAAATTCACACTATCATATTCGCAGTCTATCGATTCACACTCTTGGATCTCGTCTACTGTAGAATTGAGTAGAAACCTTGTCGCACCCCACTTGAGGTGATAAAAGTCAGCGATCCGCTGCCATAAGTCATAACCCGACCCCAGGTCTAACAAAACATTGCCTTTAGGATGTTCACATACTTCTCAAGCACATCCTTCCTCGGTAGACAATCTCACAGTGCAGCTGTGTCAACTGAATCGAATACTCATCTGATATGTACAAAGGTAACAATTGTATCGGCCTTCGGTATGAATGACGGATTTCAAGCATCTGGTGTGAAGATGTAATCAGTGCAGCCACGGCCGGGTGAAACTCAGTCTACTCGTCACAGATATGCTGTTCGTGTGTTTCCCTTAGTCTACGAAGTGCAATAACTGCGAGAAACTCTGACGAAATAGGAATAAGGCTAATCCCTCGGTGTTTTGCACACGAAGCGCTTGAGCCCTTTTTGAAAATGGGGACGATGTCAGCCAAATCCTAGTCATTTGGAACAACTTCCCTGACCCACAGTTTCTGGAGCATAGCCGTCAGCTCCTTAACTAAGGCTGGATTTCCGTCTACATAAAGGGCAAGGGGAAGTTCGTCTGAGCTGGCTGCCTTCTCAAGTTTCAGAAACTTGATCTCAACTGAAGCTTGTTTCCGAGAGCGGAGAAACATCGACAGACCAGTGAGCATAGGCAAGGTCTGAAGGCCTAGTCAATGGCACACGTGGCGTGTTGAACTGCTGCTAGGAGTGTTCAACCCAGCGTCCTAAGCGTCGTTGCGGGTTATGAATAGGCTCACCATCGACTTCGCAGATTACCTTGCTCACAACCGGCTTCTTGCTATCCATCGCTCGGATAAGATGGAAAAGCTTTCGAGAGCTGCCAGTAGCAATGGTTTGTTTCATCCCGAAAGCGCGTTGTGTCCATTAGGCCTCGCGACTTTCTCGTAGTTACTTCCGGAGCTCAAAGCGAATTCCTTCGGGGGCTGAATTTTAGTTGCTCCTAGATGGAATATCCCGGCGAGCGTCAAAAGATTCCAGTAATCGCTTAGAGACCTTGCAGTTGGCAAATAAATGAGTGGTAGGACCACACGAGGCAGTAGCTCACTGATGCATTACATGTCGTATATGTGTCCAGTTTGTCTCAGTGTCATCCGATGGGTTGGTGTTAGACTAAAGACAAGTGCACAGTGGTTAGTGTAAAGCGCCTCTGTCTCTTTTAGATTAGATATGTCACTTTGTGGTTGACGATGAAGTTATCTGCAGTCAAACGGGAATCCACCGAGGTGTTCCAGATTGACATAGTCTAAGAAACAACCAGGCCACCGATGGCTGACGACTATGTGGCCAATCTGTCTACGACCAACTCGGTGACTGAGGTTGTCAGGTGGCGCGCTGACGTCCAGAACGTTTAAAAGTAGTAATTGTCGGAAGAGACTGCTCTCAGTACAGAGTTGCACCGACCGTTCACCGTTGTTTGTTCTGTGAGTACCGTAAAAGTGTGGGCCACCTAAGTCACGTTCGTTAACACTTAGCTTATTGTGGTGGATTGCCAGGCCGGAGGTGCGAGTATTCAAACACTCGGCAGAGTACCTCAACGCGTAAGACAGGCACGTCCAGAAGCCCTCAATGATCGGATGGCGGATAACGGGGGCAGTCGGATGAGTCATCGCTCGACCGGATCGGACCAACGGGCTAGACATGGCAGGCAAAATAGAATGGACGACGAAATCGGAGGCTCGGTTATTCCAACACTCGGGGGAATATCTCGACACCACCGTGGAATACGATCAAAGCCCATTGTGGATAGATGGAGAACAACACGAGCGACCGGACGAGCCATCGCTCACCAGAATCGGACCAATGGACGAAGAATGGTGGGCGGAAAACCCCCCGGTAGACGGCGCCGATCACACACCTAAACCGGGTAGAAGTGCACACGACGCGTGAACGGAAACCTGGGGGTGTTGTGGACTGGAGTGCTGACTCATAAACGCGAGTGCGCGCGTAACATGCGAACTAGCGTGTTGGACAGTAAAGATTGTGCTTTATTGGACGCCTTTTCGCTACATTATGTACTTAAGCGTTCAAGTCACTAACCAGTACTGTAATGTCCGGGCTTCGCGCGGCGTCTAGAAGGTTAGTGGACTGGTGATAAAAATCCTCTTTGATTGCATATTGACTACAACGATTCGGGGTTCGTGTCCGTCAGACAAAAATACCACCTTGGTGTTTGGCGCACCATTATTCTAGCTGTGACTTCCGTCGCAAGCAGCAAGGTAAGTCTCTGGTGTTTGCGTGAAAATAAGATTGAGCGTCCGCCAATTATAGAGTTGTTTGAAAAAAGAGAGAAAGGAGACGAATTGGTTCGTTACGCTGAAATGCAACATAGGAACAAAGCTGGCCACTGATACCTCGGCCAAAATGTCACGACATGAAGACAAGACAAAATTCATGATTAATTTACGTTTATAAGTTCCTAATGTTGGGGGCAAAATACTTCTCGATTGTCCAGGCCGAAGAAGGGGGTTGGCTTAAGGGTTCACACTCGGAGCCTTTGATTCAAAAGAAACCCAACCCACAAGATATTTGGGCGAAGCACGGTGTTCGCAATCCATTGGAAGCCGGTGACCTGTAGTAGTTTGGTTCGTACGCCCTTCGGGTAGAGTCCATCCATCCAGTATGCTCAGTGCACCCTACAGGAGTTTGCGACAGAAACAGTGGAGTAGTTAGAGGATTCACTAACTAGGGTGAATTTGATGTAGTAGATCTGTCCAACCAAGGAATCCAGGGACGAGAGGGCTGTTGAGACGTATGTCTGCTGTTCAAGGGGCCAGTGATCAAATTGGTTCCTATGCCCTTCGAATGAAGTCCAGCTATTCGAGGTACCCGGCACACCTTGCGTATCTGTGGGATCCGGTGATCACCAAGGTGATTCGTACGCCTTCTTCGGAGTGTGTCCATGGTTGGCACGGACTGAAGATGTCAGTATGCCAGACGGACGGCGTGCTGTCTGGGAACCCGTGTGTTCGCCGTTGGCGCTACTGGAAGCCTTTTTTTGGAGGGGTCACATGCACCGTGTCGCAGTACCGTCAAACACATTGCATAGGGAACCCAGCTGTCAGCCTTGAATCCATTACTCTCTGGTCGTATTACCGCCTATTGTCCGTGACCGCTTATTGGCCGGGATAACTCTGGTTAATTCATACCTGTCCTGCACATGGAAGGCTGTTCTCCAATCCGCAACGTGGGGACACGCCTTGAGCTAGCTCAACCGTTTACCTACTGTCGTAGTCTCTTCATACCACAATGACCCGTTGACTGGAAGCCACTAACATGTGCCTATCTCAGCCATTGAGGGAGCGCATCATCAGTATCATGATTACCTGTGTTTTCCTTCCCCAGTTTCTTCTTTACTTCAACTTCCTTTGAATCCTCTTCCTTCGACATAATACTTCCCCTTCCAGCATTGCAGTCATCTGCTGAACCATTAGGAGAATGGTAACTGTGCAGTGACGGACGTCACAATTGTACACGGTTGGCGGCATCGGTTTCCGGATTACTATTTCATGTTGGTCAGAATTAAGCATACCAGATATCACCACAATTAGCCTGCTCTACATCATATGCGGTTCCATTCGCATCCGATATCCAATGTAAACCCGAAACAATAAAACCCTAAAGCGTGTGAATTGAGGCTTTTGTTATTCAACTAGCCATTGCTGTTTAGCCAGATTATAGTCTAAGGTGAAAATGGTAAGATCTATGCTAGAAAGGAATGTATTAAAAAACAAAGCAGTTTTGGTGTGGGGTGTGTGTTCTAGTGCATTATGTATAGGCTTAAGAAAACAAACAAATTCAAATTTGAAGCTAAAAATTAAACAAATCTTTCGCGCTACGGTGCACCAGTAAAGCTGAAAAAAGGAAAGGGTAGTTGATCAAATTTTTGAAAAGCAAAACCAGTGGTTTACCTTACGATGAGAATCGTTGATTGATACAAACGAAGACAAAGACATGCACCTGCATAATAGGGTTATTCTACTTGTGCCTAACTCGATGTCATTGTTGGCTTGCTGTGATGGCCAACACATTAGCGCCCGCATTTACTGTCATGCCACATCGTCTCACCACCACTACCAATAACGTATAATGAAATGAACTGTTAAAGGCTCTCAGAGGTAACGCCTCCATTACAGTTCTAGTTGGAAATAGACTCGTATAAAACTTCAACTGTACCACGAAGGGGTGCATTCTTAAAACGAGAGTAAATACCCATGGAGTACACTATATCTGCAGTCATCGATACATGTTTTAGGTCTCTGCTGGTTCATAGGAGTTTCTTAGATGGTATGGCGATAGCATTTTACAAATGGGGTCCAATATTTCCACTGCCTCGTGATTGGTGCCTATCAACATTCATTCACGTTTTCAAAAAGGGGTCCCGAAGTCAATGTGACAACCACAGAGGCATCAGTTTGGTGGCTATTGCGTCCAAGTTACTCACTGGCCTCATTTTACGTCGGCTCACTAAGCCCAGCGAAAGTCAGACACGCGAAGAACAGGCAGGATTCCGATCCGGTCGAGGGTGCGTTGATCACATTTTTACCTTGAGACAGATCTTGGAACATCGGCACTATTACAGACAGCCGACAGTCGTGGTCTTTTTGGACCTGAAGGCCGCTTTCGATTCAGTTGCTCGTGACGTTCTCTGGAGCTTTCTTCTCTGCAAGGGAATACCAGAGGAATACGTGAATCTTTATGTCCACTCTGCAACCAGGGTGAGAGTTTATGGTCAACTGTCTCGGGCGTTCATCACTTCTAGTGGTGTTCGTCAGGGGTGTCCGATTCCTCCCTTCCTGTTCAATTTTGTCATGGACAACATTCTGGAGGGTGCACTTCGGGAATACAGTGAGCTTGGTGTTGAGCTCCTTCCTGGCGCTAGGTTGACTGATCTGGAGTATGCGGACGACATTGTCTTATTCAGCTCCTCTGCCGAAGACATGCTGGACAGGTTGAGCGACCGAGCTGGTTTGTGTGTAATGCGCTTTGTACCCTCAAAGTACAAAGTGTTGCTTCAAGACTGGGGCACTTCAACTCCTACTTTCTTCATTGCAGGTAACCCGCTTGAGACTGTGGACAGTTTCACATACTTGGGTAGCACTATCTCATCAACCTGTAATGTTGATGATGAGATATCAGCGAAGATTGGAAAGGCACGAGTTGCCTTTGTCAAACTGCGTCATCCGTGGTGTCGAAAAGACGTGCGGTTGTCGCTGAAACGAAGGGTATATAATGCCTGTGTGCGTTCCATTCTGCTTTATGGTTC
>JTDE01001387.1:69914-89503 GCA_014338405.1 Paragonimus skrjabini miyazakii | reverse complement strand
CACAGTTTTTGATGGTTGGATCACGTACTCCGTATGTCATCCGATCGATTACCGTACCGGACATTATATACTGAGATCACCAACGGTTGGGTCAAACCACGTGGTGGTCAAACAACATTGCGATCATAAAATATGAAGACCTTGACTGCTCCATTGAGCAAAGTGGGTAGGTGTCGCCTGCCTGGCTGGGGTCCTTGTGATCACTCAAACCGCTGGTTGGAGACGCTATCCGAGATGGCGATGTGTCGCAGTCAATGGCATACCTGTATCCATACCATTTTCTTCTAGGATATTCCACGTCACTGTTGAGGTGAGCGGCGGCCCGAGCCATAGTACCTTTTCGTCAGGCTCCTGGCTGTTATTATGATGATTACTATCGAAACTATCGGGCTCATGTTGTGTCGCTTTCAACTCGGCCTTTAGAGTCACCTAAAAGGAGAAATTGTTCGTTCACCGATGTCGAACCGATTGTGGCGAGATACTGGTCGTAGAAGTGGCCCTTTGTGTCGTTGGTGTAGCACATGGTTGGATCGTGACCTTTGAGAAAAGCCGTTGGCATATAAGCGTTATTCGGGATTGATATTGATTGAATTAATGACGACAGTACGGACGCCGTGCTACTGAACATCTTTTGATTGCTAACTCATCCAGCGGAAAGCGTGACTGGTGCCTGCTTCAAGAAGCTTACTTCCTTCTGCTAGCCTTCTCTTATTCAAGGATGCCACATTATTATTGAAACGACTCAATCTCATCGCGATTCGTGCAGTGCGGCGTTCTGGCCGTCTGGTGCTGTACCGATCCTGCTGTGTACGTACATTCCGTCTCCCGAATGCGAAGCTTCTGCCTCCATGGGTATGTCTTATCTTAGTTTGGGGAACTCCACCTGAAACTGGACAACAGGCCTTGCAGTAATGGGTTCGCCTTATTCTGGGGCACTGACTTATACATTGATGTGCAGTTTTGGTTGATATTGTGCGCATTAGATGTATAAAATCCTGCATCGGGCCGCTGAATAGCCTTGCGGGGTTACTGATCGCATCGGTTAATACGCGATCACGGTGAACCTTTGGGCAAATGGAGCGCTGTTTTGTTCGAAGATTCCTTTTCTAACTCCTATCTTATCTACGCGGAGGACAACGATAATTCAGCTATGATTATAGCCCCTCTGTATACTCACGAGGTCATGTCTCCGCCTGAGTACTCCTACACAGACAATTTTGTGACCTATAAACATGAACACAACTGCCTTCCGTCTGGCTGCTCTCCGTTGGCCTGTCAGACATGGTTGAGCCTGGAGGGATTGAAGTCCCAATCAGCATAGCCTTCCTGATCAACTCGCTACATGAGCCTGATCACCACGTCAAAATGGCGGAAAAGTTCGGGATGCACATTCACTGGCAGCCGTAAATTGCAATAGTTCGATCTGAAATGTAAGATCAAAGTTTCTGTACAACATTGATAGGTGCGGAATTCTTTATCCACACTTTTGATTGGCTTAAACGCAACCGTTGCAAAACGCACGCGTTATAAACTAATCTACTTATGAACGAGTGTACCATAAGTGGAGTGCATTGTATATCGATTTGACTTTTCACCTATCCACATACCTCAATCCTACTGGAACCAGAGTGTGGTTTCAACGCCGGTCTCCGGACCGTTGACCTGCCACTGTCGGATTTCTGTGATGATTCACGACCTGTCTGCCTCAATAACGTACATTCGGTCTCCTCCTGGAAGAAGTTGGGTTGAAAGTGAAGCGTTACTAGTGGTAAAGACGATCATTGGTTGCTTACAAGTTGTCATATTATGAATTTCTCATTTTCTTATCGGTTTAAAATAGTAATGTAATTGTGAGGACACACCGACAACTAGCATCAACGGGCTACGCCCCTTATAAAGCTAAGAATCTAAACAGTCTCATGCACAGTGAAGTATTGTGTACAATGTCTGAGCTGTCGACACATGGATGCTTTCTCGGAGCAACCAGAAACGCAACCTTCGCTTTTTTCGATGCGCTGGCTGTAAGATATCACAGCCTTGAACGTCGCAAAATGATATGTGACGTCACGTTTTCCTTGATAACCGTCGTCCGTGTGTTGTTACTCGTTTTTCATATGTTCCCTTTCGTCCTTCTGTCCTATCCCCTAATCCATGACTGGGTCATTGTTGCAATGCCTAAGACTAACTGGTTCATGTATGATCAGGTTGTATGAGCTGTTATTCTGAAGAGCACAAATTCGTTCATTGAATTGGATATTTTAAATTGCTGGTTAGGATCCTTTATCCTACTCTTTTCAACGAAGATCTATACTTATATTCTGAATATCGGGTTGTACTTCGTAAAAGCAATTTGGCATATCTGTCAACAATAAAGTTACTGACTGAATTAAATGTGTGAGCATTGCCACAATGTGGTGTCACATTGATGCTCCACACTTGAATGCCATACACGTGGTCGAGAATTTCAGCCCTGGCTGTCGCGGCTGCTCTTGTCTAAAATCGGGCGGTCTGACAATACTGCCATATCGTGATATAAAAACTGGGAGAGCTTTCTGGAACCCTTTTTTCACACGTTCGCTTTCATTTTCATCCCTTATCTGTTTGCTTATAGGATTCCAAAGAAAGCGATCAACCAGTCACCTCGACAAAGAGCAGTTTGCTACACACCTGCATACCGATAACCGGTAAACCTAACTTTTCTCGCAAACGACCAGCTGACATTACGGATACCAATTTTGAGGACGCGCTTCGACAAGTTAGTCAGTATCCAATCCACTCAGCACCCGCTCCAGAGCAGCTGCTGCGGCAACTTTTGGACAAATCAACTTAGTCGAATGTCTTTCACGGTATTTTCTATAAAATATTTGTCTCAATCGTCTTATACATGCTGGTGCTAGTTCCTTCATCCTTCCACTCGTGGTTATTAATCATCATCACAGACAACAATGCGTTGGTGATTAGTATCGATGCTTAACTGCCATATAGCTAGGGAGAGAAGGAACGAGCCGTAACTGCAGACCTTGACCTAAGATCAAAGTTGAAGTACATGAACGACCGAGCTGTAATTGTGAGTGAGGCGTCATCAACAAGGCAGTCTTCTCGCGGCTTTTACTGCCTTGCGTCATCAATTGCATTTACTTCACAGACAACTTGACCATTCACTGTTCGCGGGTTCAGTTGTATGCGGATGTTTGTCTTTTCATTGAAATGCTGCTCCGTGTTGTGAGTTTATCGTCATTTTCACCGTGCTAGATGTTTCCATTTAGTCAAACTTGTGTACTCAGTTTACGGGATCAGCAGCATACGATGTGAATTTTCGAAGGACAATCAAATGAATCTGAGGTATTTGTGTTTAGGCTGATTGAGCTGCATTACGGATAAGAAAAAGCTTAGTAAGCCTTTCCGATCGTTTTGATTCGCATTAATGGAGCAGCGGTTCGGTATGTTCATTTACACTTTTTTGATTTCACTGATCGAAACCAGATCAAGAACGTTGATGATTTTGTAGTACACCTTGTCCCGGCTAGCTTAAAGTTATCTCAATTGAAATTGCATGTTGGGGATTTTAAGTGTTATCAGTTGAGTATCATTCTCCTGTGACATTTTGATGCAATTAAGGCTAGCCATTTTTTGGGAGATTCCGTAGACTTTAGCCTCGCTCTGCGAAGAGCTCATCAGTGGCACGCTTCTTTCTCCGACCTGAAGGTAGTACTCCAACCGTCGCCACTCACAAGTGTGAAAATATCTTCTTCAGAAAGTGAAATGAAGTTTGTGATTTCAACATGATCGAGCAGCCTTTATTGCGAAATATTTAAGTGTACGATTATGAACGCTTGGTTCCAGTGACTACCAACAAAGTGGCGGACTACTAGTTCGACCAAGAAATCCAAGTAATCTAGGCAAGGAAGATCTGTGAGTTATCTTTCCTAGTTTTTGCATCTATAGACTGATCGGTCATCCCTTCAACTTGCATGCTGCCGACGAAACTAAACCATAACTTCGCTCACAATCGCCGGGATCAACCACTTGCAACATCCCTTTCTTTAGGCTGTGGTGATTGCTTTATAATTTGCTGGCCAGTGACAAATAGCCCATCCATATCAACTTGTTATAAAAGGGCGTATAACAGCCGAGGAAAGTGGCAGTCATTGTCTTCTCTCAAGACAACTGAGAGACGGAAACATTACTCACATGCGTTCAGTGCTGAGTAACTGAGATGGCGGTCAATACACTTGCTGCACAAGCAAGACTGCCGGAGTTCTGCTCCCGTTGCAAGCCGAACTGTGCACTATCGATCATGTGCCTAACGATGCTTTTTGATATGCACTGGAGATGGTTTAGATGACATATTTATTTAGTCCCCATCTTGGTTGAGTAGGTCCGTTGGCCCCCTGTTTACCTGCCAGAGTTATACGCGTGTGTCTTATATAAGGAACCGCAGCTGGTGTAATAATAGGCCTTATGAAGATAACTAGCAACCGCAGCAGCCACTCTCAACCTGCAATCGTATTATTTATGATTGGTTGTTATCTCTATTAATTCTTGTCGTCTAATCTGCCAGTTGTGTTGTGACTTGTGTCACTACGTGTTTGACTCGTTTTCTCACACTTAAAGAGCTGTAGTTTGCTTAGTGAGGTCAACACGGTGTAGAAAAACCAACGTTTGTTGGAACTCATTATCACTGAACGACAGACACTTGGCTGGTGATTTTGCCATACCACATCGGAGCTTTTCAAATAAACAAATTAGTTACTGTACAGCTTTTTAAAAATCGAAAAGAGCAGCAATTTAAGCGTCGCGAATCAAAAAACGCATTAACGCTGAGGTTTGTTTGACTGCATTCCGAAAGCGGGGGAATCCTCAGAATACTGGGGAAAATGGTCAGCGACGAGCGGATTTCAATTTTGCTGAGTGAATACTGTTTGGTCGTGGACTGCCTAAACGTGACGTGGACTCTTTCAGCCCCGGCGTCCATAAACCACTGACGTCGTGCGGATCAGCTGCTTGTAGTTCGATCAGAAGACCTCCATCGAATAAAGACTGTCGTAATTCCAATGATAAACGCCGTCGGTACTCGTCGGGTTTATCGCGAGTGATGCGATGCAAAACGGCGGCTGAGTAGGCGGCTGCAAAGAAAGAAACTGGTTAGTTAATCAGTCTGATTTATGGAAACTTGAGTGAAGTGAAACGATAAAAAGTCATATCTCTCTAGTTAATCAATGTTGTATCATATACATCGTATCAGTGACACAAAAAGAGCTGAACGCAAATGTTCTACCAGTTTTCTCACTACATTTTGAACAGACGGATATTGAGCGTCTTTAAAACGGCCTGTTGATCACTACTAGGGACTGAACACATTTGAACGAAATAAAATCGCGCGAACCAAACAATCGTATTGAAACGTACCAATATACTCATTGTTCGACTGTATCATTTCTGTCAGCCGAGGGCATGCACCCTCCTGTTCAATGGCCTTTGCACCGGCTCTGGATGCTGCGAGCTGACTTAGAAATGCGACCGATGCTCTTTGGACAGATTCCGACGGGGAGTAGAGGAGCTGTGTGAAGAGGAGCACAATAGACGTTAATTCGAAGAGCAAGGCATCCAGCTAGTATATAGTTTGCATACTACTAATCATCAGTCATATTCGATGAAGGAGTACAAACTCTGTTTATCTAAATTCCCTCTTGAGTTTATTAGTCGTTCAACACAATGTGTTTCCCAATATAGACAGGAATGCACAAACAAATACCTTTCCCCTATACAAACTTGTGAATTTAAGTTCATTTCGCCTGTTCTCTGCCGGTTGGAAAAAAAGTGAAACCATATTTAATATGACTAGAACAAATCGGCAGAAATGACACCAGTGTGACCAAGGTAGCTCGAACCCGTTTCAGCCAGCTTTGGCGTGACACAAATACGTCAAATCGGTTTATACCACCCCTGATGTCATTAACGGCTTTGTCGGGTAGGGGCAGCTGCGCTTAGACAGATTGCGAATTACATGACAAACCACTTCGCTGAATGCAGTTACTTCAAGTTATATCCAAGGTATGTTTATGAACTTTGTTGAAAGGTTATCTGAGCTTGAAGCATTACCAAGGAGCTCTCAGGCTGACGGAAAACGTACGTCATATGCACTGGTATTGGTATGTTCGCCGAGCTTGGCATTTAGGTTGCAAACGTTTCATCACCAAGCGAGGTGACATCATCAGTGCGTAATCGTTTTAGCGTATAGTCTTTGAGCGTGGAGATTGGTCATATGCACTATTTGACATGTGTTGGAACATTAGGGTTTCTTTACGAAGCGATGGTCAATTTTTGGACATCCTCATCAATGCGTAAACAGATGACATCATTTTTTGATAGACAAAAATCGAACTAGAGTTTTCAGGGACGGCAGATGTGAAATAACAAGAATGCATTGTTAAACGAACAGGAATATTTCAGCGCTCACCTGTACAACGGTAGTTAATAACCCAGCCGTGTGCAGCAGTTCGTTGTGCACTTCCGAATCTTTTGTCATCAACTGTAACGCAGCCAGACACAATTCTAGCATTTCCTCGAGACGCACCCCCTCGATACAACCTAAAGTGACCTCCTGCACATTTCGGTCCACGAGATCGTCCTCCAATGAGTTCTGTTCTGTTTTAGCCGTGTTGTTTGTTTGTTTGAGGATGCTCGCGAGCGATCTGGCAGCCCCGAGTGATCTGAATAGGTATGATAAGTGAGATAAAAGACCAACGTGTTAGGAAAATACTCGCTTTTACACATTTCTAAATATTTTCATACAGAAGATTTGTGGGTTATAAAAGATTAGTTTATCATTACTCGATTGTTCTGACTGTGAGTATACAATAAAGCTCTTTATGATAAGGCTGCTACAAATAATTACTGGGAATATCACGCTTCTCTGGTTGCAGATTTGTTTTCGTTGATTTTTCCTTTACGTTTCGTAACTGTATTGACGAGAAAGGCGCGGTACAGCAGTGGTTGGAGTCAAACATTGTGAACAATACCAGTATCTGTTTCCGGTCAAGTTAAATTATGTGAACATTTTGCGGCCGTGCTAGCTGAACAACATTTTGTTACGAGCTTATACACTGAACCGCTATGGCTTAACACCTTCATACGTGTAGAAAAGTGGCTACTCTCGAAACACCTGCGTTACCTTAAGTTTTACCAGTAGTCCGCTTTCTTCGGGCAAGTGAAATGAACGTAAATTGATTGTTTTTATACTGATGACAAAATCAACATGTCGTTTTATTTCAGAAAGCTGCTATCAGATGCGTTTGTATCGACGTTGTTTTCAATTCGACCGATTTGTTTGGTAATACAGTCTTCCTCTGTTACCATGTAACTTTCAGCTTTCGTTATTATTTTGGTGGAGCGGGTCATTTTCGCGATATTGTTTTACGCCGAAGACGCTGCAACCAATCGGCGTGAGGTGTGAAGACGTGAAGAGGGATAGCTCGGTAAAAAGAAACGAAGCTAGTGGTCAATGGGTCAACGGCCAAAAGTACGGTTTCTGACGTAATTTTGTGTCATAATGCGTGAATTAGCCTGTGCACCTTCGCTAGTTAACTGTTTAGCTTGCGTCACGAGCTCCCGTACAGCGTGCTATTCGAATGGCATTCGAACCATAACTAATCAATAACCACACAACAAACGAACAGTGTTCCATCCACTCTGTGATGTGCAATGAGGGGTCCGTGGTTGCAATTTACAAGGCTCTGCACATACACATGATAGGTCACGAGCAAATGCAACTGACATATTTCTCACTGTACCATCTACGCCGTTACTGCGGTAGTTTGAGAACGTCGTGTTGATGAAGTCATGTGCGGTGTCTATGGTTCGTAAGACGCCCTCTACAAGTAAAAAAATATTTGTTTTCTGAGACAGCTTTTTATAAGTATACGTGTTGTTGGCTGTCTGATACTCAATATAAGCAATGCAAATGGTCATGCATAATGTGTACTACTAACTTTAACTCGATTCTTGATTCCTCATCCGTCGCCAGGTTTCGTATAAGTCCAACAGCAGACTTGATCAGAGGTAAGGCAGAGGAGTCGTCATTATTTTGTAACAGCTCGACTATCACTGGCAGAGTTTGGTTTGAACGAATCTGGAAAAAAACCAAACTGTTGAACGTATTTTTGTAAATCTGTTCTTCGACGTTAAGAATCACTTGCTGTTTGTTTACGGTACGTCAACAAACAAACTGTTTTCAAATTGCGCCTCATTACAGCAGGATGCACTCGGTTCGTTGATATCAGCACGCATTTAGGTATTACTTAGCATATTAGAATGATGTACAAGTGACGACTGTACCTGGGCTATACGAGTGCATAAGTAGAGTAGGTAAAAATATGTAGATTTTAAAAAAAATGCTTGCTTAACTAGTGAAGCCAACGATTCTGACACCCAAACTAGCATACGGTTCGTGTCACCATACCATTCCACTAAAACACCGTTTGATATAGAGAGGACAGCGATGGCGGACATTCCGATATTCGATTAGTTATCAGCTCTCACCAAATTAAATGATGGAACTTGGTAAATGAATACCGTAAATTGATGCTCACACTACTTGCAGCTGGGCGGACTAAACCCAAGGCTTCTCTCGATGGGTCATTCAGAAGTGTTGGTAAGTGGTGCACAGTGGAAGACTAATGATTGCTGTACTGGCTCGTACGAAACAGAACTTTGATAACTGTGATTATGATATTTTCTAGACACGTTTGAAGATCAAATACTGTTCGGTTGGAATATAACTGAGATGCACTCCATTGAGTACATGATGGCACTCTGCGCCTCTAGAACGTAACACCGTTAGGATCTTTGCACAGGGCAATTTGCATTGTCGCTAAAACGACTTTTAAAGTGGAGTATTTGCACTGGGAGTTGACCGCTCGATCAACCGTTTATCGATTACTTTACGTAACATGGGGCGTTTGGACACATATTTGTTTAGAAAACGCGAACACAAAAAGACTGAAACGAATGTACCCTCAATTACTTACCTCATAAATTGCTGCATCAACGTTTGAACTTCGATGTGTCACATGGCGCAAGGCCGAGCAAATCGGTTCGGTGATTTCTTGTCGTTGTGGGTTCAAATTGAGCAACTGACAAAGGCGAGTGACTCCACCTGGATGTGCAGGTGTATCGTGGACAGAAAGAGAACAATGAACTCGTTTTCTAGTGAAAAAAAGTGGTCTGATAACTTTCGTCTGGAATGTACTGGACTGTTCACATGCCACAGACAGTGAGTTGACTGCATCTGACCTCATAGTAGAAGACATTCCAAGTGCGCACAATCAAACCAAAAAATACAATTTGTTTTGCTGCCCCGGAAGCACACGTAAAAAGGTTTCAGACGCCTACGCACATTTGAATCCAAGTTGAGTATAATGCAGACACAAATATAAATCTCATCATTCTTCTCGGTCAATGACAAGCAATAACTTTTAACTGGGAAAAACAGCAAGTACAGGTTTAGAAATAAAGGGGCGGAATAGTGGGAGTTAATTTACAAAACACGCGTGCGTTTTTCCAGCGGACTGTAAATTGACTCCGCCTTGCAAAGAAACAACCGAGTTTCAGGTTATAGGCAGATAATCCCATTTTATACTTGGTAAGCTGATCACAAAACAGCACTCGCGTCGCCGAATCCGAGGTCCCAAGATCCGAAGACCAATTCCTAGCCTTAGAGCGATTGAAACCAGTGGCCACCGTTAAATTGGTAGTCAGCTGTTTCGGTTTACTTGGGTCATACCAGCACCTTGTAAGCCGAAGAATCGAACGCACTACTTATTAGTCATTGTCAGAATGGTGATCCATGTCACGGAGCTCGATCACTGAGGCTGTGATGGTTGTGTCGAAAGCTTTGGGGGAAAAAATCGATGGATGACGTTTCATGTAGTTATTCACAAAATTGCGATAGGAAAGCTATTGTTCGAGCAGTCCGGTACATGTGCTGCACTTTCAGTGAACTTGTACACAACATTATGGTTTGCATTTCGCTCAGAAAGGTATGAAATATTTGGGACATGGTCGCATCAGAAATTTTTGGGCGGGAATTGGGGGACATTGATTTAACAAACTATGTCTGAGAAGCTGCCAGGTGGCGTAACCACTACCACCCGTCCCTACTGAATTTGGTGCTGTGCTCCAGCTGCGCTTCATCTACTAGGCGCTACTCTTTCCGTCCATGACGGCATCCAATCGCAGTTTTGATAAAACAGAATTATGAACCTTTGTCTTGATTGCTTTCTGCTAAATATCAGGGAACTGCTTTGAGTAACATGACATGGTCACTTTCTGTTATCGACTTTCGTTTCATGTTCAGCGTTTAACTTCCCTCTCCAGTACCCACCACCTGATTAATCATTTTAATGAAGTTTGTGTGTTCTCCCACTGAATGCCTTGTTCACCTCTTATTTTTCTTGGTTTGTTGCTAAAGAGCTTAGTACTTTTTGGGAGATTTTCAAAAAGTCTAGCTCGTTGCGGTGGCAGCCCCTGCAAACAATTTATTGATTTTATTGCTTCTCATCATTTCATTAGTATGCGAACACCTTTCGGCAAAAACCCTGTCTGACACAACCTACCCCTTATATTCGGATCTCCAGGTGTATTTCTACATCTTCCACTAGATTCTGATAAAAACATTTATTTGCACACATCCGGCCTCACTGTTCCTCTGTTATTCTTTACTTATCTCGATTTCGACACAAAACATGCTTATTCCTGAATTAACCTCAGGACCAGATCAACAACCTTTTCACTATTGATACCGACTTAACTTTCACTCGAGTTTCATGGTTATACTTATTTTGTGACCTAGGCCCACTTAGTTGGTTGTCCCCTATTCGCGGAAAATGTGCGTTTGCCGAAAAATATTGAGAATTCATCTCTCGGGATGTCGTATTGACTTAACTTAGATAGTTTCATGTCACATCAACCAGTAGGTCATCATACTGCACTGCCAAAACGGTCAGTCGCAACAAACGTAATTCTCCGAACTGGCCATCTGTTGGCCAATCGTAGCCATCGGACCGACACCCCAGTAGCGCAACTAATGGCAGTCGCTGACCGGTTAGAAGCAATGCGCGCGTACGCATGTGAGTGCTTCCAAATTAAGTCTGCTCTAGACCCACATGTTCCAAATTTGGAGGCGCGACACCTTCCCGTTAAGCTAAGCCGGGAATCATAAATGTCCATTTGCGCATTGGGTGGGAATTCGATGCACAAAGTTCCTTCAGAGAAATGAAATTAAACTGACTGAATACGCTTTTGATCATGTATTTATCCAGACTGTGGTAGTTAAGCATCAGTGTGAACCACTGATGTAATGCTGTCTATGATGATGATGACTGAATACGCTTTTCTGTTGCGCCATTTTAGTCACATCCTCTTCACGACGGATGTGTGTTGGCCTACTATGGTGAAAATCGACCGGATGGACACAGAATTGTCTTCTCTAAATGAAAGGCGTAAGTAAACGGTAGGCGGTTGGAATACCACCTGACACCATAATGCTTCAACCGTACATGTACGGTTGCTTTTGGATATATTTAGCATCCCTACTGTCCTAATCATGGGCAGGCCAGGTTTCCACGTTTTGAATTTTCTGATCTTTTTCAATCACTATACTGAATCCGATGGACTTGTTTTGAGTTGGAAGAAAGAATGGGAGTCACGTGCAAGTTTGCCGGGAAATGATAGCTAGATGAATGGTATTCAGCAAATACACGTGAGCCATCAGTACTAAAAGGCAGCCAATGCGTTATTTATCTTGTCTGGGTGAATATACGGTTAAAACGTCTGTATAAAAGTGCGGCAAGTCGACAGTATAGACGCATGTGTGCATATATGCTTGATCAGTACCGACTGAGCGTTGAAAACGGTTATGTCTATTATTTTCTAGGCAATCATCACAATGGGAGCAGGCCAGCAAAAACACAGGCGTTAGAAAGTAACACTCATAATTGCCAAGTTCAAAAACATTCGCACTCAAAAGTGATAACCTACCGGTTTCGATAACCAAACCCTTGTTGGTAGAGTTCTTACACGTCAAATTGCATAGACATCCGGCAGCACAAATAGAGACGTTTTCATCAGTGCTGGTCAACAAGTCTATCAGGCTCATAACGAGATTTTTCGTGGTGGTCAAGTGAAACGCGTGATCACTGAGGTTTCGTAAACTCCACAGTGTTTCCAGTTGGAGAATTTCATTGGTAGATTGAAGGAGAGGTGATAAAGCCTGAATCGAAAGGTAAATAAAATCAGACTGTTGTTAAGATAAGCGCTCTCCTGCTGAGAGTAAGGATCAAGTGCATTCCAATCACAAGGACTGGTAAACTGTCGTCACTACAACAACTGTTTGGTGGTTTTTTTTAGAGCATATCGATTTGTTTGTGAGTTGGTTCGGGTCGATATTGATCGAGGCGGCTTTATTGTTGTGATGAGGTGCCGATGATGAAACGGCGCCTGTACCGGCAGTGAACTTCTCTTGAGTTCCATGTTGTAATCGCCTTTTAATGCTAACCAGCCGTTTGAAGCACCAAGAAAGCTTTAGACGACCTGGGTCAGATTAAAAACAGTTATCAGATGGTCAGTGTAAGACTTGGGTCCAAGTGATGAAGACTTAGATCCGTGAGACGATACTAGCTATCTGGTTTAAGGTGAAAGGGTGGTCCTCACCTTCGAGCAAACAATGTGTCTTATGTGGCGGTGCACCAAAGTCAATGGTGCTTTTACTGTTGAAATTCGTGTTTCCATAGATTGCTTTGCATTGATATTGAACTACCGAATACATATAACATTGCATAAAAGTCAAGCAATTCAGACAATTGCATTAGATTGGCAACTAATACAGTTGCGGATGAATAATCGGGAATCCAGGTTAGTATCACGGTATTTTATGTCGGCTAAGCGCTTTGTTTGACCGTTTAGAGGCATTGTACAACCGTTTGATTATCTTGTCTGATGGCTTAGCATCCACATGTGTCTCAGCGGGTATTGGCAAACTTAGACAAGATCAGTGCGCTACAAATAAAGGGATTAGAGATGAAAAAGCACTTCAAGATCACCCGTTCTTGTAAGCAATACCGAATATCCCATACGACCTAATGCCAACTAACTGGTACCCAGTGCCACATACTAATTTAAACCGTATTAGATTGCTTGGGGACGCGCGATTTTTGACATTTTGAATGAAAAAGAACGACAGCAGTAGTTGACATTGTTTGGCCCGTACGGATCAGCTGTGCTTATTAATGCAGTTGTCCATCCACTACGCACTCACACAAGTACGCCTCGCCTCTCAGGATCCAATGCTTAGGTAATGTTGGCCTTATATATATGGAAGCCGAGCACGAGACAGAACGTTCGTGTTCCCCACTCTGTAAAATGTAATGGATTTGCAAACAGTGTGATGGCCAGTAAACTAGGGAATGACGGATATTTCGTAGAGAATTTACTCCCTGAAAGTTAAACGCACCTATATGAAAGTGCGGCTAGTGTAAATCGCGCGTAATGCACGAGTTGGTTATGATCAGCGCCGGCTAAAGGATGCCAACTGTTCCTGTCCAGTTTTTCGTTCAACAGCGTAAACGGTCTTGCATATCTCCGAACAGTGAAATACGATTGTAGCACAGGTTAACTCACGTAAAAATGTATACCAACTATCTGGTACTGGACCGTGTTGAGTAGTCTATCTTACCTAACAAGATAAGTGAACTTCGTGTAGTCTGCTAACGTGGATATCTTTCTCTGTAACGTTCTTGGATAAAGAATAACGTTTTGAAGTGTACAGATTTCAACGTATTCTAGTGTTACCTTTTTCGGCGTGTAGTACCGTCAACAGTTGCGATCTGTGTCGGAACTATCCGCCCAGGTGCATCCGTGGACCTTAAACAGTCGGACAAAGTTATCAAACGATCAGATGAGACTCTTGTCGGTCAGGAAATGCTTTTAAACGACCATACCCAGCGTTCAAACGATAAGGAGTGCTGTGGTAGAGCAACACTCAAGGGTTGTAGCAACTACGTATTCGAATGATTTCAAGACTAGCCCGCCAGATATCTCCAACACTAGTGCGTAATCTTAACCAGACTGTCGATTGCACTCTCATCTACGAGTATGTTGGGAGTGGTTTCAGTGGTTTTATATCAGACGTTACTGAAACATTACAGTCAAGTGTAATTAGTCATTGTTGAGTCCTATCCATCCTAGATCCTTTTTGGCTAGAACAGAAAGGGATGTTCACTAAGCAACTCAAGCGGGCTCAACAAAATCTATGGGATTAAAGGCCACAGCTCGTTCTGGACCTCAATCAGCTGTGAACATAGACAGGAGGAAACAGAAACTTTTGACGGTTGGAACGGAGTGAAAACCTGAGTGAGCGGCACGCGAAAAGTGCGCGCGCTAAAACACGACTATCAAACGAATGGTCGCTAGCTTTAACAGTCAATCACATGTGGATGGCGTGGATTTAAGAACGGAGTGGTCCAGTATCGACAATCTCTAACGAGAGAGAAAATTGGGTACAGAACTCTTTTTGAAGTGAGCTAGGTGAAAAATTTGGCTGAATAAGCGTCAAATTTTTGATCGGATTATTAAAATTCGCATGGATTAACTATCGCCCTGTTCGGCTCATTACCTCCCCAAGAACGACAGCTGATTGCTAGAAGTTGAAATGATAAAGACCTGACTGACCTATGTTCTAGCGAACTTAGTACGTTCATGTTAATTTAGTGACCGTGTCAAGGACTAGAATAGCTAATCATTCTTAAGTGAATCACATAATTACGCAATCAAATTGATCAACCGTTATACACTAATACTAATAATGCGAAGAGTTGTTCTTTGAGCCAGCAAGCTGGTTTATTCATCATGACGGAAATCCGTTGATCACTCGAAAGCCCAGTTATTGGTAGACGAAGTTTAAAGCAGCGTTTAACAACTGACCTGCATGATACGAATCTGAGGATGCCTTTGTACACTAGAACAGCATTTTTGTGAACTTTGTTAACAGAAAGGTTAGCAACCTGAATATCATGCAGACAATCACCAGCTGACAGGTCCAAACAAAGACGAAACTAGTCGCGGTCGGATGCTCGTTTGAGGACAGATTATCCAAAACTTGCTGTGACCTTAGGCTCACTTCGAACGAATGGCCTATAGTGGACCACATCGGTCCAGATCAGCATGCCGCTACTAGTTGGTACACCAAAAGCCACTGAAGTCCCAGATATCTGCAGTAGATTGCGTCACATATTTTGCATGTCCCCGTATATAAAGGACGTCAACACGATTCCTTGAGATTCATACACGAGCAATATTCTGCATGTTCATTAACATCTGATTACGAGCAACTATTAGTCAAGTTAAGAGCCAGATGGTACACATGAACGTGGCTGAAACTTTCCGTATAGCTAAATCGATCAACTAGTGGAGGAAACAAAATTGCAGTCAATGGAAAAAATAGGTGTTGCATGCATGCCAAAAACTAAAGGCAGAAGTAATGATAAAATAAGAGGAATTTCAAGATCGTAAGTTAAATACGAAAAAAAACGCTGCTGCAAATGCTCACGTGGGCCGGTAAACGTGAGGGGTTGGTTGGCGTTTACTATCGTCTAATCAATTACAATTAAAAGTGCGTAAAAACAACTTCATTTCCATAAATCCTTATTAAACGCCTGATCTAGAGGCAAGCCAATGTGTACAAATATTTGTTTGTTGTAACTATACCACAAGTTTACGCAGCGAAACATTGAACCGGTACAATATAAATCGCTACCGGTTGTCATGTGATTTAAGATCGATCAAGACATGTTTGCGAAAAATCATTTGGAATCTTTTGAGAAGCGTGTCTTCACCTTGGTCATGGGTTGAGAAATGTACCCATTGTGCCCATACGATTCGTATGGCCAGTAGATATCAAGTATCCCCCAGAGTGTTACACTACGACCGCAGGTCTGTTGTTTTGATTGGTTCGCAAATCTAGTAGTAAGGTGTTTTGGATCGAAAGAAGCTCACACTCAAAGTTTTCCAACCTGGAAATAACAAGATATACCACTTGAGCCACGAAGCCACGCTGGTAGCTAGAAAATTTCATAGTCGAGCTGGTAGGGTGCTTGTCGTGTCTGTACATGTTGTATCTGCTGCTGGTTCGAACTTACCCGAAGCTGTCATTTTTTTTATAAGTTATCGAATCTGCCAACTACTCGTCAATAATACAACGTGACCTGATAACCATACAATTCTGTTTACTTCAAACATGCCCACTGCGATAATGGGAACAAAGATTTATAGGCTAACTTATTTCTGACAGTTCATCTTCACGAACTTACAATTATATAAACGGGTGGTAGTGTTGGATCGAGATGTCGATGAGACTTACTACGAAGAAACCAGGTCAATGTACAATCAGTGAACGATGGTTTGATTGGTCCAGGACTTCACGCTGGACCCCTGGTTTAACCACGCAGGCTGACCATCAATTCGGTCAATTTCAGGCCAGAGTAGGCGCAGTGCGTACACTGACCACTTCTAATTACATACAACAGGATCAAGCGGCCTGATTGCACCAATCTGTGAATGTATCACCGAAAGCATATCTTCCATTATGTGCCTTAGTTCTACCCGCGACTGTTTACATTTTCCTCCCTTCTAAAAAGCATGAATCATCGAAAGAGTGTGAATTGTGGAATGTTGAACGGACGTACACCCGACGATGAAGCCATGTGATCACCTAATCTTTTGACAGTACTGCTTTTATTTTCAAGTAGGCAATTATCATGTTCAGTACAAACAAACGAACATATCTTGCCAGGAAAAAAGTATGCTGAACATTATCGAAAAAGCTTTTCCGTGGAATGAATCAAATGTAATCATCCACACACTGGTGCTGTCACTTCGTTTGATGATGAAACACCTGCAACCTAAATATCATTATTCACGAGCAATCACATCTCAGTGAACGGGATAGTGAGTATCGCGCAACCGATGAGATGTGGGAAGCCTACAGCTCTCCTCTTTGACTCGTTGAGTTTGTACGTACGTGCGCTGATTCCGCTCTATCGTTCGGTTAACTGACTATTGATGAATTCTGAGGTGTTATGTTGCCATGCCAATATAAAGGGCAACATTTCGTGGAAGCTGCTTATTTTAGCATTCTAACTCCATCGCAGCGGTGCAGAGTAAATATACGAATGGCAACCAATAAAACGAAAGTGACTGACGATTCCGGGTAGATTCAACGAGTGGAGTTTTGATCACCGTAAATTTTTCGAGTAAAGTGATGACAAAACGTTAGCCCATGGACTAGAACCCATGATCATCAGACAGGACTTCAGCTCATCATCCACCACGTCACCTCAGTGATTCAAGGGCATGGATACTTCCAGAGTTAATCGTACACCCCAAGACGAATTCTTGTCGACCTGATGAACTATATGTTTGCTTGTACAATTTAATTGTTTACGCCGCCGCTTTGTAAGGCACCAATTGATTTCAGTGCACAGCCTCCATCTGATTGAAGGTTGTATATTCTTGTTGATTATTAGTTTGTTAAGTACAGAACTAGTTCAATCTGAGCAAACCGTCAACATTCCGTCTTGTTCTAGTCGAATCAAGAGGTTTACTTCTGTCTCAGAGACTGCGTATAACAGTGGAGTTTAACAGATTCTTTAGTGACCTCCGCAAGTCAAACACCAGACGAAAAAAAGAGAAAATCGGTTCACATAAATGCGCATCATGCTGAGGTGTAGTGAACATGCGTGTTAGACGAATTAACTAATTGATAACAGACCATCACCTCTCTTTCGACGGATAGGCGCTGAGGTTAGGCTGTGTAGAAGCAGCTGATCTGTATGCCGCTGATCAAATTACATAACCCAAACGGCCTACTGACGAAGTCTGAACATAACAGAATAAATGCACTGCACTCAGTCCTCTAATTAGTTGTCGGCACAATGGTTCCTTTGACTACCTAAGGTCGGCATTCTACGACCTGTGCGTCTCGTTCAGAAGATCACCGACTCCTGATTTTATAATTCGAAGACGACAGCTGGCAGCAAGTATTTTAAACAGACACGCGCGCCTCTCCGTATGTTTGATGCGCCAATTTTGAAAATGATCGTGGTTTTCCGCTTCGTTTTTGTTTCGGTGTTGGTATAACTATTGGGTGTGATAAGTTTAGTGCGCAAAGGTTTACCGTATGGGAGCGCGAAATAATTCGTATTGTTAGTCAAGATCACATACAGGAAGTTATCACCAGAGGCCTCCGAAGGTATGACGAAATTGCCATCTATTGTTCGGATACGACCGTCTTCAAAACATGCACATTTTATATTTCCGAGTTGAGATTTGAAAGGAAGGGGAACAACTTGCAGTGGTTTGTGTTGTAAACGCTCCAAGAATACGCTGGATCAACCGAATATTCAATCTTGGGATAAAACGGCAAGCCATGATCCCGAAGAATAACGTACCCGAACTCGCTGATCGCTCCCAAGTTAAATCGAAGGGCGAGTACAAAAAGTCACTTTGGTTCATCCGAAAACGTGCGTCACAAGACAAAATATACTGTTATATACGCGGTGCATGATGACGTAAATTATTTTGGAATCAAAAGACTGAAATAACAACGGCCGAAAATAGTGGTTAAGGTCACCAAGTAAACAATGACCGTGATGCATGATGCATAATGTAGGTTACCCTTGAATTATTCTGGGAATTTCTGTCCATTCTGACTAGCCAAAATCGTTCTCTCCGGGAAGGAGGCGTTTTTGGAGGGAAAAATGGGGTTCCTTAATATTTTGTAATTCCGTTTTTGTCCGTGCTAGTCTGCATGTCCGTTCCCGTATAAGTTTTATAGATTATTTGGATAGAAAAACCATGTTTTCTGTAACTGAGCAAGACTGACAAATTTCTTGACGGATGATTTCTTTCCACTATACTATACGTTTTCTATACTGACTACTCGCGTGTCCAAACAGTTTGCATTGTTGAAGAGTAGTCGGAGATTTAGCTAAGTTTAAGTTCAACATCACGTTTGATCGCGGCATTGCATTAATCCAAAAACACAGCAATACAGGAGCTCACAAAAATAGAACGATTCGGATGAAAGTGAATCGTTCAGTGTAGGACGCGATAGCGCAAATAAGCACACACCATTAAGAGAGGGCGAATGTGTGTGGGAAGGAAGGAAATCGATCAGTTGCCAGCAGATCCCGGTGATCGTTTGACTTATTGAGTGCACTGGAATCTACACGTTGCCTAAGGCTTCCTATGACAGGACATCAAAATTCAAGCTTTTTAGGCAGTGTGATGAAAAAGTAGCGAGAGACCGATGTTTTCGTTTACATATACTACCACCGATTTGGTCTGTTTGTGATGACGATCACGGCATGAGCCTGACCAAAAGGTACTGTGGCGCGGGCCGCCGCTCACCTCAACAGTGACGTGGAATATCCTAGAAGAAAACGTTACTGAGAAGACTGAAAATTATTAAAACAAGACTAAGTGGAAGAACTAGAAATGGTATGGATACAGGTCCGCCATTGACTGCGACACAT
>JTDE01001387.1:56278-69757 GCA_014338405.1 Paragonimus skrjabini miyazakii | reverse complement strand
GTTTCACCCAACTTTCGGTGGCCTCAGCATATAATGCCCGGTACGGTAAACGATTGAATGACACACGGAGTACGTGACCCAACCATCGCAAGCTGTGCAGCGTAATTAGCTGACCAATTGATCGCGCATCCCGAGCGTTCCGGAATACGCGCCGGCGAACTGCCACATTGCTCACGCGATCAGTCCACTTAATATGGGCCAATTCGCGGAGACAACGATGGTCAAACACAGCAAGCCTGTTGATGTCTTCTTTGTGAACAGGCCACGTTTCCGAACCATAAATCAAAATGGAACGCACACAGGCATTATATACCCTTCGTTTCAGCGACAACCGCACGTCTTTTCGACGCCACAGATGACGCAGTTCAGCAAACGCAACTCGTGCCTTTGAAATCCTCGCTGATATATCATCAGCAATATTACAGGCTGACGAGATAGTGCTACCCAAGTATGTGAAACTGTCTACATTCTCAAGCGGGTTACCTGCAATGAAAAAAGTACGAGTTGAAGTGCCCCAGTCTTGAAGCAACACTTTGTACTTTGAGGGTGCAAAGCGCATTCCATACAAACCAGCTCGGTCGCTCAACCTGCATTTTCTTGCTTTACCTGCTATCATAACTTCGAAAACATCATCCTCAAAATCAGAAGCGAATTCAGGAGGTCTTGAACCATCCGACCAGTGCATTCTATAGGATTCTCCATGAAACTGTGCTCGGATGGTCGTGCGAGCCAGTCAATACGGTAAGACAACATGAACATACAAAACAGCACCAGTGGGCCGCATACCAAAACACGAGCATCGTGTGCTTCTAGAAAGTTGTCAAACAACAACACTTTGACGTAGGCATAATCACGATCAACCTTCCATCAGGTAGGTGGTCCACTCCGGATGACAGTATCATGCATTTATGAGTGGCACACAACTCTCCAGTTTGAATTTTATCAGAGATAGGCAGTTCACTGAAACTAACGGGAAACACGCCCCCGGATAATAAAGTCAAGCATCATTGATCAGCTGGCTGAAACATATTTCAGAGTTCATAAGAGTAATACATTAATACAACCGGCGTATCCGGAATAAGGATTTTTCAAGAGAAAACATTTTAACAACCCACTGACGAATCAAGCAAACATGACTTTCAACCTAACATAAGTACTGCTGAGTTTGACGCTGATAAAGAGATAAGGTAATCAGAAAGGAGGTTCATTGGATGTCTATTGTGTGGCCCTTGTCGAGACATATAGCCGAAGGGTGAAGTAAGTCGACGAATCCCTTTAAACTCTCTTCAGTGACAGCTGGACGACTTAACGTTAGTTTTCCCCAGATAAACTACCTATATGTCCCCTATTATTTGTTTTTCACCCGAGCAGATGCCTATAAAGCAGTGAACATTAGTTTTCGACGTATTCAATAACATACCTATCTACCATAAACTCAGAAGTATTCTCCTTTCCTTTTTCAGCATTGTCTACAAGCTACCTCCCGTTATGACAAGAAGTAATAAACTCCCGACTCGATGAGCGTATGAATTTTACTTAACTCGATACTTTCCTGATTGGAACCTAACCAAAATCAACCACGTGACCTCTGTGATGTGTGGGATTTCAACACCACTACTAAAAGTAATTGATTTCCGGGAGCTGTTTACATTTAGTATGCTGGACCTGTCCTTAAAGTTTTGTCAGGGTCATTTTAAATAGGACTGACGGAATAGTTCTAAAGATTCTGATAGGTATCGACCTTCAAAAGTTGACCGTGAAACATTATAGTGTTAGGTCATACAATACGGAAACGAACTCAAATAAATTAGTTGTACTGGTAGCCTAGTTACGCGGTGCAATTGTTCTATCACTGGACGGCATTAACCAAGCACTATCTCATGCTGCAAACACCTCAAACATTCACTAATCAATTAGTACTATGCAACATGACTAGTTCACAAGTTGTAATCAATTTATAATTTTCAAAGCTCAAGGTTAGTCTACACTCAACAAAGGAGGAAGCAATCCTTTATCTTTTTTAAATCGTAATATTTGGCCTCAAATCTAGTGACGATGTTGTTTCAAGCAACAATGATTCCACATTGACTTCTCTGTCATCTTCACTGGACGAGCTGTAGAGCCGGTTGAAACCTCAATATCCGTCGCTAACCAACTCCACACGAATGGATACATTTTCTAGGTTCTTCGGAAGTAATCAGTAGTTTGAGATACTGGATGATTGCAAGTCACTTTACGCCAGCAACCAACACCACCAGAACATATATATGGTAAGCGCTATTGGTTGGAAACAATGTCAGACAGTCAACAGTTCTCTCAACTAATCTTACTTCAGACAATTTAGTTTGCCTTCTTACGGATAAAATACTTCTTCCTTATCACTGCTAAAGTGATTAACAGCTCGTACCACACTATTGTGAGCTCAGGCTACTAGCCATTCATGTATAGTCTACATTTTACAAATGCATGCATATGTTCCACCGAAATGTACTGTTCAGTCTGTCTACCCAGGTCTGTTGTCCAAAAAATTTTGTTAGAGCTTTAAAGGGTTTAGCGATACAGCGAAAATGTAATCCAGTTCATTACTTCTCATCGTGTTGTACATTATGGTACATTTCTAGTTAAACTTCTATCTGAATCAAGTTTTACTTCGTGTTTCTTTTCGACAGAGACTGGTTAAGAAATCCACTTGAATGCGAAAGCCGCGAACAAATTTGAGTGACTCTCAAGTTATACCTGTTAATTTCCCGGCTAATTCTCAGTAGCCAGCTCATACTCGTAATTCTAACCGACTAAAGATTCGTTGAAGTCGATTATATCTGCTTATGCATCTTCCATCTGCCCTCCAAGAAAACATCCTGCGGAAATTGAACATTCCATGACTTACAATTAATCGGGAAACTAAACGAAGGAGCAATTAGCACTGCTGTTAATAAGGCAACCCGGTAGATCGTTGTAGGTTAATTTTCTGGCTCATCCTATTGGGTAAATTCCACGACATAATTGTAAGATCACCCGACGTTTTGTAGCTAACTCCAAAACTAAGCTATCAATTGTGTTTTTAGTATCCAACCAAAGAGACATCACTACCAGCAAACATGCTAATTTTTTTCAGGACGATTCTTTCCGAAACGATCTCAAAAGTTGCAAACTGAATAGGGATAATTCTAAATCTACTCATGCGGTCAGTCCATACTGACCGCTTAAACGCGATTCCCTGAATCCAGATCGAGTCAACGACAAATAATGACAGATGTTATTCAAGAAAGTACGCATGCTGAGTCTGTGTAGTAAACCGAAAACGCAGGAAAACTAGTGATTCTCACGTTTTAAAGGCGGGATCCAATCAAACCAGTTTATTTATACTTGCGTTAGGACCAAAAGACCAACGTTCGGTGGACTGGTGGGAGAATAAATTTGAGCTTCCAAGCGAATGAGCCGAAGTTACGGGAGACCGCTAAGCGACTTCAAATGTCAGAAGAGACCGTCTATAGTTTCTCAAGAAGCTCATCACCACGGGTCAGTGATGATGAAACTAAACGACCACCGATCTCACTGAAATGATACAGACAGATAGACTATAGACTTGCATCCAATACTGCACAGAGTTCTTCAGCAACGAAAAAAAACTGCACTTATGCCGAGAGTTACGCCAAAAAAACATTCAGAGGGCGTTATTGTACCGTCTCTGGCTAGACACCGACGTGTGAGAAAGTCAATTTTTGTCAATCACGAGTAAATTCGACTCAGCTTAAAGTAGCAGGATTCTGTGCTCAGTAGAAAACCCAGCAGAAAGTGGTGGTAGTTAGTAGCAAACAGAAACTGAATCTGGACGGCCCTGATGCATAGAGGTGGTGCTGGTATGATCTCCAAAAGTGGGTGATGTAGTTTGGTGAGAAACTCAAAGACGGGAGATGGGTGATGAATTGAGAAGCATCCAGATCTGAATTCGTAAGGGAAAAAATTTCTATTTCTATATCAACTTGATGAGAAGGTTCTCTTGTTATTTATTAGTATGCATCTTCCAGTGAGAATAATCTCCCAAAATATGCCAATCCCGTTAAAAGTGTAGTGTGTGCATTGCAGATTATGTGGTTGACTGATCAGTGTGTAGTACGGACTTAAACCCAATTGAAAATCTTCAAACAAGTACGTACAAGATTCACAGTCATATAGCTCTACGGCTGAGCTGAGAAGTAACCTAAAACCCTGATTTCAAAAGATTGCCGGAGCGACGTACAAAGGCTGTCAGGAGAAATGGAAGAACGGTGACTCTTTAGTTGCATCCAGGGACTATCAACTAAAGCTATTCTAACCAACTTTTTTACTTTCTATCAGAAATACAAATCCCCCTGATTTGCTTGTAACATTCTGATAGACAGTGCTACGAACATGGGTGTGTATGGACTCGACTGACGCCTTGTTCCATACAAAAACACCAACGAGTCATTTTGAAACCCGGATTATTATGGGATGAGCGCATAGTCTTGGGGCGCCAGGTTATATTGAGTCCTGTTGTTCAGAAACACACGTGACACGCTGAGTCAAAACAACTGTAGACACTGGAGTTAGAAGCAACGTACATGTCGGTAAGAACCAGGTAGTCTAGTTGTTTTGTGGCGGAATTGATGTCTACACAGACTGTACTCCATTTAATCTGTTGGTCGAATGTAGACAATAATCCGCGTTCACCATTCTTTTATCTCATTACGTCAAATTATTCTTCTCTTCTCGTTCGTGTAAACCGATTTTTACACTAATTATTATTAGCCCTGAATCAATTAATTAATTGAACTAGAAACAGTTTTCTTTATTATACTGAATTTCTACTACACACTATCAATTAGTTTATAGCGCTATGAAATTCACGTCTATTACATCAATCTTTCATTTGTTGAAGATATCAGGTGTAGAATATCCGCCACATAATATACAAAAAGTATATGCATGATCCGATTGAGCATTACGCACAAGAATCTGTGGCTGAGTGCTTGTGTATGATACTAACTGGGTAGTGTCTAATGCGACTCAAACATTGCGGTGATCAACGTAGCAATTTTACAAGCAGGTAACCCATAGGTCAAATCTCAGTCAGTCGAAGGATATGCACCAATGATGAGCCTTAGCAAAAGAGGAATTCGATTATAGTTCTTTTGATTCTTTTGTTGTGCCTGGGACAATAGAGGACTAAATTTTCTTCTTGGAATCCCTTTGATTTTTGTGAGACCTGCTAAGTTCTTCATTGATAACAACGCCGGTGACGACCGAACCTGTGGTCTAACGCCCATGACCCAAAGTGTTTCAACTGTAGTGTCTCTTCGTGGTCCTCGCGTTTGGTTTTAGGAGAAATCTCCGTTTTGTTATTTCGTGGCCGGGAAAATCGAATGCGTTGTCTATCGTTCATCTGGCGACCGACACCAAATGTGTTTGATATTCAGTTTACATTCATCAATGAGTATCGAGGTCGGAATACTACAGACACAAACCCAACAGACGGAATCAAATGGGACACTGTGTGACTTCACACTGACACTTCGTAGGCAATATTCAGCGTGAACAAGAGTATAATGAAGTGACTCACTTCAACAGCGCCACAGTCGACAAACTTCGTTTTGTTCATATTACATGTCCCCAGAACTTTGATCAAACGCGCCAAATTGTAGGCAACCTTGAGATGATTGGAGTAGGTGCGGACCAACCGAACTAGATCATTGTGAATATTAGTATCAAGCAGCGAAAGCTGGAACGTGCAGAAAAAAGGCCACGAATAGGCGAAAGCAGAACATAGGGTTGAAAAGTTACTCAAAAAAGGTTCGTCGATGCAATCAGAACATTCATATCAACTCCAACACATTCAGTTTGTAACAAAATGTGTTAACGAAACTGACAACTATATAAACAGCGATTCATCAAAACGCATTACGAAATGCAAAATCCATAGCGCTTGGACCGTCTACGACGCATGGTGAAAATGGGTCTGCCACTGGGTCTGGACCCCTGGCAGCCACAAAAAAATAAAGGGCAATCGGACAATTTTGTAGAGGAAGCTCGTTATGTAGGACCAGCAGATGCCATTTGTACGGACCTAAAACTCATTAGCACACAGCGCCAGCGGAAACCAATATCGCTCTTGACAATTATCACAGACAAACTTGGCGCGGCCTCTAAACGACAGCGGAGTATCCCGATCAATAGTACGGCACTCCTTCCAACAAGAAGAGTGATAACGTTCGTTCCGTGGAAATAATTCTTCTTGAAGGGATGAGCACTTTGATCTGACCGATGCGAGTGGGGCACTGAGAGTGAGACGAGGTTACTTTGGCAGACCCGTCAAAGTGAACATGCGTTCTCGAGTGATAATGGAGTTTCGCCAACACTGTCCCTTGTATCCCATTAAAAGAAAGTTGCTCAAGCTTGAAACTTGTTATGAAGGTTGTGCAACTGCCATAAAATAGTGAAAGTTTACATGGGGGGCCAAACGGTAGCAGTAACTACATAATGGTTGGAAGAAAGCGTAGAGAAAAGTAATCCGCATCATACCACTTGGTACTTAGTACCGTGATCGACATAACTGTACGTCGGTTGGAGTATTATCGACCGGTTCAGTTTGAGATAAGAATCAAATACCGACGTTATAACCACAGTTTTGTTTGCGCTCGGGACCAGTTTAATGAGAACAATATGAAACGGAAGACTGCGGGTAAAAGTAATCAGTCAATCAGTTGCTGTTTTGAAAAGCTACAAAAACAAACTGGGCAAACGGAGCTTGGTTTATTTTCTTTCACTGAAAGAAAGAAATTCAGTTCATATTGAAAGTGCGTTACTTAGGTTGATGATTCTATATGTTCATTTGCTTCCGCAAGAGTTCACGTCTGGTGCACATTGCCCACGCTCTCTAAGGATCGATTCATACGAGTCAACTTTGTGTGCCTCAGAAAACAAAACCTTCGCCCAGAAAATCTTACACCTGATTCATCAGTCAAATGTAGATAAAACTTTGGTCTTCAGAGTGGTGTCTGTAACCTGCTCACACGTAAATTTACGCAGCTTAGCGATCTGCCTTGAAATCAATGCGATCGTAGGCTATGTTCGGTCTGGCAAAGCTGTCGTGATATTTTATTATGGAGGAGACTGAGCTCATTGAAAGCCACTATTCAGTGTTTGCAGTATGGTTCTAGGAGGTCTGCTTCTTTAAACGAGGTAACTAACGCAAAAGCTCTTCCATTCGCAAGAAGACTCTAAGACGTGAGTGAACTTTTGTTTTTCGGAGTTTCTTCCTACAGTAGGCACTTTACATGTAATTGTCATCGCCGTGAACAGCAACAGCTTGATCCACGTTCCATTCAGTCCACCTCAGTTACGATAAATTGAGTTTCGATTGGCTGACTGGTAGCGACATTGTGTCTATCAGCACTACCAGACACCACATCCATAAGTGTGATTTATTACAGTTTGCTGATGCCATTCGCATGATAGTGCTGAAGCAGTAATCAACTCTAGGTCACGGGATAACTATTCAGGTGACATGACACTATTACAAAACATTCAACAACTGCCTATCGTGAAAGTTATAAACTGAAGTATAATAAAAACTTGAAACAAAATAACAAGATGTTTTGCGCAATGACATTTCAATCGCATCTTGTCGGTCACTTTTGTGAAGTTAACATGCACAACAGATAGTAGGAGGGGATGGTTGCAAGTAGTAAGGTAAAATTAATCCAGTCGTGTCTGAGATAAACAGTCAGGTGTCGGAAGTGGAAATAGTCTAATGAGACTGAAGCATATTCATAGATAACGAATAATGAAATGGTGCAACATCATCGAACTGGTGCAGGCGAAAAAGAGCATTACGAACCTAGTTTATATTCAACGACACTATTTACAGAAGATTGGGTAGAGTTACAATGAGGAATCCATTAGGACCAGTGTTGGTGGAAGTATTTATGGGTCATGTAAAACAAATTTGGTTTAAGCGAACAGGTGTTTATCGGAAAGAATTCGTGAACACTGCCCGGCGCGGCTTCGCTCCGGAATAACAAGAAACATTAACTCATCCATTCTGGTCCACTGACTGTGACTAACACAGACACGGAGAAAGCGTTCCGCATCGTCCACCTTGTCCCGGCCGCAGCGTCATGAAAGATCAAGGGGCACATCCTCTATATAACCGAGGCGGTCGCAATCCGATTACGTCAATCGGATTTGTGTGTTCAGAAACAGTTCGTTCACACGTTGGGATCACCATCACCAAACATGTAAACTCAACCCACGTGATAATTTGATCGCGTCCCCCCCCAACTCACCTCAATGAACACTCGGTGGTGTTCAACTTGAAATTAACACTGATTTTCTACAACCTACCTCGTTTGTGAGCATAACCGCAACGAAGTCGTGTATGTGTTTTACCCAAACTCATACTATTTTTGATCAATAACTTCCCTTAATGTTACTTGATTTGATATATAATTGTATCAGCCTAAGATGGGAATTTATCGGAAACAGTTCTGTTCGCTGAAATCAAAATTGTTTTCAATTATTTATAGGTCGTTCAGGCCATGAAGTGCCGGTTGAAATTCAGAACACCACTTTGCAGACGATAAGCAGACGACAGTTTCGACCAGACCTTTAACAACCGCTGGCACGTAACAATGTTTCATCACTGGTTAAACTGTTTGTACACTGAGTTGATATTCACCGTTTAAATTAAACAGATAGGGAGTCACTCATTTTTAGACGTTCTGCTGAAAAATCGTGAGTATTCATCGACGTCCAGAAGTGTGTATGGCAAGTCGATATGGACGAACCAGCACTGATACCTTCAGCGCCTTACACTAGTCGCACATAAATGTAGCCTAATCAGGACACTGTTCCACGGTACGATGTATGGTGACAGAAGACCAGTTAGAAAACAGACTAATTTTTTCTTACACTATACTCTGGTATAGAGTAACCCATTAAAGTTTGTCCAAAAGTATTCCGCTCTCCAGTCCACGCATGTCACTCCCAGTACAGTTGTTCACAAGCCTTGACCAGGTCCCATTTGAATGCAGTGATCAAACGCGCGTACGGTGTATCTTGACTAACCTTCGTGAAAGAAACCACGCGTATTCCAACCACACTTCGAAAAGCCTGGTGTCCAACTTTGTCCGCAAAATTAATCGTTCAAGTGGGTGCACACATTCTGGCATGATTAGAAGGCATCATAGCACATGTATCAACAAGCACACATCAAAGTGGATCTTGAAATCGAGGGATGGATATGCAGCTAACGACATAACCTCTATTACACACAAAAGAGTCATTGGATCCGAGAGCCGCCTTCAGAGTGCTATTCAAATCCAAAGTGAAACAGTGACACCACGTCGAGAAAGAAGCGTCAATGTAATGATTGAATCCCAGTCTGCGTGCACAGAAGCGACAAACCTTTGAATAGATTGATAAGAATGTGACTGCTGCTCTGCGTTTTTATTTTATTTTCATATTCTAATCCCAGTCAGTATTTGCCATTCATAATGTTGCCAAAAAGCGTCCAATAAAGCACAATCTATATTGTCCAACACGCTAGTTAGCATGCTACGCGCGCGCTCGCGTTTGAATCGGCATTTCAGTCCACAACACCCCCAGGTTTAAGCTCGCGCGTCGTGTGCACTTCTACCCAGTTTATGTGTGTGATCGGCGCCTCCTATACGCGGGTTTTCCGCCTGCCAATCTTCGCCCGTTAGTCCGATTTTGTCGATTGATGGCTCATCCGCTCGCTCGTGTTGTCCACCATCTATCTACTGTGGGCTTTGATCGTATCCCACGACCGTATCGAGATACTCCTGCGAGTGTTGGAATAATCTCAACTCCGATTTGGTCGTCCATCCTACTTTGCCAGCCATGTCTCGATCGTTGGTCCGATTCAGTCGAGCGATGACTCATTCCGTCGCCCACGTCGTCCCCGATCCGGTCGTTGTGGGTTTTTCGACGTAACTCCCCCCGCGTCGAGGTATTCCGCCGAGTGTTGGAATGTTCACACCTCCGGTCTGATAATCCACCACATTAAGATCTACAGACAGATCTCCTTTTATTCATTAAGTCAGTATTTTTAAACCTCTTTTTCCGTTGCAGTGACTTTCTAATCATATCACGCTCTGCTCAAATTTGTAATGCCATTTTGTCCTGCAGCAAATTGATTATGATGTTTCACCTTCATGTCCCTTATCACTGAATATACCTCAGTTGCATTACACTACTTTCACTCTTCACACCTGACAGTCTGTCTCAAACAGGACTGGACTGATCCTGCCTTGCCCTTGGTATCCACTATATATATTGTAAACGTTGATTTTGCTGAAGTAACCAACGAGGTGCCGTCGAAATATCATTGAGCAAGACACCTTACGTACTATGGTTAGCCTCTTCCGAATTTAAAGAAGGTGAAAAACGTTATGAAGTTAGCTGCCCACCGACAGTTAAGTCAGATAACCTACCATTGTGTGCTTGGCGCAAAATCCACTAGAGTCCCAAGTTCCATAAATCTGTGTTCTAGTTGGACCCGAGTAATTGATAGGAACCGAATGCGTGGATGCGGCAAATGAAAAGCCACGGAGGTAGTGATGCTTTAGGTTATGAAGCGCGCAAAAATAGGGGCGTGAATGACTGTCTAACGTTTAACATTAAGAGGAATTTGTCCAATATTCGGTAAAGCTGCAGAGACAAGGCAGATTAAAGCGTCTTAGAAACTGCTCACAAACATCGAAGTATTACAAAAGTAAATGATTGAGAAGCAACGTCAAGGAGGATTTGCTGGAGGTAGAATAGAGCAACGTAGACAGAATACGTTTCCACAGAAGATTTCAGCGAAAGCTATAGAAGAGCAGTAAATTCTCAAGAAAACCATCGAAATGTAGGTAGTCATGTTGTTATACAACATGTAGCTTTGGTTGTGAGCAGTACACGCGGGAACTATAGGGCAGGTCTCCACGCCGGGAAGAACATGGACAAACTGTGACTAATGCAGACGCGTATATACACTATGCGTGACGTGATGCCAAGGCGAATGTCAATACACTGCTGTCAACGTTATGAATACAGGGTAGCCATTTACAATTGTTTGCTTCCGTTGTTTTCGGCGCAGCTATATTCGCTGTTAGCCGCTTAACTGCCCACTGCATTTCTTCCACTGCCTTCTTGTTGGCATTGTAGTTCGCATCCATCGAGGTCACGGATATAAGTCCCAATTCACGCGTTACTTTCGCGGGCTCATTAAGATCCATCTGCCGGATGAGATAGACAGTGCGGACTTGGTCGTGAATCATCATCGGGAGACTTTCGGTTTGTTAGGGCGCCCACCCTGTTACCGTCCCAAGGCGCCGCCGTTGTGAGAAGGAAAAAAAAACGATTGACTCAGTCTTACTTAGTGGAACTGTTCAAATCGGTTGAGACTTTTTATACCGCTATGCACATTTGCGATCCTAACTCCTTTGTTTCCATCAACTGTTCTCTTGATGTCTTGGGAATGCGTGGTCATTACGCACCCTATAAATACTTTCTACTTGTCTCCTTAGCCGCACACGTTTTGGGGCGGAACAAAACTCAGTTGTTTGTACACGTCTTTCGGCTTGTCTTCTGAGCGAATATGGGGACAGTCGCGGTATTATTCGGGACCGAGATTTCCGTGTGAATTATTACCACGACGAGAATCCGATTTTATCGAGCACACCACTATACCGAGATCGAACCAGCGTATCGTTTAGGACGGTTTACAACACGACTCCACCAACAACTTGAACCGCCGCATGGCTTCCTGGTGGTCGGCCGTGCTGCCAAACACAGCCACCAGCTCCTCCTTCGCAGCAGCCTATTCCGTCTTCTCAGGGCCTCTTCGCGCTGTGTCTAGCATTGCAGTCGCCATATCTTTCATTAGCGTTCGTAGGGCCGGCAGCTTCTCACAATGGATCTTAACTCCGATCACTCAGGTAATGTCCCCGAAGTGCTCCAGGAACGCCCGAACATTCCCATTTTCGAACGTCTCTGACCAGGGTTTCTCCATTCCGGTCACAGCACCAATTGTACTGACCGCAAAATACGCCTGGCCTGGGAAGTTGTCCATTGCATGACATTCTTTACAATTTATGTGAAACTATATAGAATAACGAACACGAACACTTGTAAATGGCTACCCTGTATTCATATCCTTGACAGTAATGTATCGACATTCTCCTTGGTAACACGTCACGTATAGTGAATATACGCGTCTGCATTAGTCACTGTTTGTCCATGTCCTTCCAGGCGTGGAGACCTGCCCTATAGTTCCCGCGTGTACCAGTCGTGCTACACTGCTCACAACCGAAGCTGCATGTTATAGAACAGTAGATCAAAGGACACGCAGTTGCCCGTACCCGTTTCACAGCAGCGGAAACCTCAGCATACATACGTCACCACAGATGGTTTACTTGTGTTTCAACCCGCATATCTCGTATCTCGTGTAATCGCAGAAGGCATAAGACCAGAAGGCGTGCAGGTGGGTGTCATTGTATCCTAGTCGGCCAATGCCGGTTAATCAGCGCAAAGGCAAAGCCCACATCTATCGTCAGCAAGGTAAGGAAAACCGGTAGACAAATAAAGGAATATTTTCAAGTTGAACATCACCCACAATTGATCGCAGCTGTCGCATCCCCATAGACTTTCTAGTCGGCCCCTTTCGAAAAGAAGCACTAGACTCGAGTTTTGCTCTCAAAGGAATAAACGAACATTAAAAATGTAAGGCAATATAAGTTTCGATATACAAGTAGGCATTAGCGTGTTTCACACAAGATACTGAATAAGGATCATGAATAAGGAAGTTAGCTAACAGGACAGAAACCAAACAAACTCGTCAACATATAGTACACTAACAAAGATGAAGAAAAAGTGGTAAGCAATCAAATAGCAGGTTTCTGAAATGCAGGTCATAGATATACATTCGTTTTCAACTGAAAGAACTATCCGTAAGTGTTGTGGATCGATTCACTATAGTTCCTGACCCTTTCCCACTATGTGATAGAGTGATAAATAAATATGAATGCATAGAAAAGAGGGAGAGACAAGTAAAACAACAACCGGGCATAGAGGACCAGTAATATTATAGTGCAGAATTGCCATTCTGGCACGTTACCAAGGGCGAGAGCGTTTCCAGCATGTGATGTGGATGTAATCCATTAATCCCTAACCTTCCAGGTGGCAACTCCCAATTCTGTCCAGTCGAGTGATCCAGGTTTCATCGTCTGTAAACACGTCATCGCCTTGGGATTTATTCCAATCACTGGCAGCCGTATTCAGCAATGCTCGGGGTAGCAAGCAATCGATCGATACACAGAACTTCTTCCCAAAGTTAACTCCGTTTTCTTTTATATAATATCTGCACCAAATCCAGTACGAATGAAGTGAAACAGTTTGGTCGTCGTGTTTAACATGTTTTTAATATATATATATATATATATATATATATATATA
>JTDE01001387.1:33880-52530 GCA_014338405.1 Paragonimus skrjabini miyazakii | reverse complement strand
CTTATCGTCAGCATAATCAAGATCAGTCAGCCTTCCACCAGGTAGGAGGTCCACATCGGCATCATTTGAGTGATGCAGACAGTCCTCCATTATTTCGTCCATGACGAAATTGAATAAAAAAGGTGAAAGAAGACAGCCTTGATGAACGCCGCTTCTGGTGCTGAAACTGTCAGACAGCCCACCGTAAACCTTAACCTGAGCCGAAGTATGGGAGTAAAGCGCCGACAGTATGTTCACATACTTGGTCGGTATATCCCTGCGTTTAAGCAACTCTAAAAGTGTAGGTCGATCCACAGAATCGAACGCACCGTTACAGTTGAGAAACACGGCAATTTTTGGCCGGCGGTACAAATGACGCTGCTCCAAAATTTGACGAAGGGTAAAAGTATGATCTATACATCCCCGACCAGGACGAAACCCTGCCTGTTCTTCTCTAATGTTTAACTCCCGAACTGCAGCGAGCCGACGGAGTATAATGGATGTCAGTACCCTAGAAATGACTGAGGTCAAACTAATTCCCCTATGGTTTACGCAAAAGCTCCTGGTACCTTTCTTGAATATGGCAACTATTATCAAGTGACTCCAGCACGGAGGGACGATCTCCGTCATCCACACAAGTTGAAACAGCTGAGTTAAGGCCTCAACTAACACCTCTCCACCTTCTTCCATAAGTGCCAGCACGAGATCATCTGGACCAGCTACCTTATTACAATTGAGAGCCGAGATGCAATTGCGAACCTCAGTCTCAGTGAGTGGTTCTAAATCTATCGACCAGGGCGTCACATCAGAAGTTTGCGGAGGCAGCACGGTAGAAGCAAGAGGCCAGCTAAATTGACCCTCAAAGTGTTCCGCCCAATGTTCTAACCTTCTGGACTTATCATAGATTAGTGTGGCAGCTACCTGGCTGATGGCTTCACTGACAAACGGTCGCCCGGGACCAGTATCACGGATCAGCTTAAAGAGTTTGCCGGTGTTCCCTGAGGCAAAAGCGATCTCCATTTCCTCAACATTTTCAAATAACCAAGCCTCACGATCAGCCTTTAGACCACATTTCAGCTCCCTACGGATATCTCTTCTAGACTTATTATGTGAGCTACCAGGAGGAACCTTCCGTCCGGATTCTAACAACTCCAGAGATTTCTCTGAGATTCATTGTTTATTAAACTTATGTACCCCTGTGCCGCATTCTACAGTACCTGCTTTCTGAACAGCCTGTGAGATTTCTGTCCAGTAACTATTAGGGTCTACGGAGTCCGTATCACTAACGCAACTTTCTAAGCTGGTTTGGTACTTATGCTTTGTCGATAGTAAAGCCAGTTTCCCAACAGCCAGTCGTTGCTGTTGTCGTTGTCCAGCAAAAGTAAGAACAAAACAACATTGCATGGTCTGAGTCCACGTACGTGCTCCAATAAGAACGACAGTCTTGAATGCAACCACGCCACCTGCAATTAACACCTATGTGGTCCGTCTGAGACCAGGCCTGATTCGCAGAAGGAGGACGCCAAGTATAGCAATGACGTGAACGATGCCTAAAACTGGTGCTGGCTGAAAATAGCTTATGCTCAGCGCACAGCTGCAACAAGCGCCTATCATTATCTGACCGACATGACACTATCTCAAACCTGCCACCTAAGCGAAATTCGGCCTCACCAAGGCGGCCGACCTGAGCATTCATATCTCCGGCCAGAACGACTATATCAGAGCCACGTGTCGACCGAAGGAGAGAGGCTAGATCCGAGTAAAACACGTCTTTGACGGCGACGTCACTACAGTCAGTAGGAGCGTAAACAGACACAATGAATAAATTCCTGAAAGTCTTGCGTCTAGAGCTGGCCTTAACAGAACATGCCAAGCGGACGGCACTTAGTCTACTGTTAACAGGAATCCAATCTATCAATGAGGCTGCGGCCGTCTAGCTAAGTACTATACCTACTCCAGCCTGACCTGTAACAGCGGCTGTGGAGTCACCCAAAGTGTATAACCAGTATCGGGTAGATAATGCGGGTGCTGTTAGTTCCATACGCTGACTACTGTCCTGGATTCTAGTTTCCGAGATACAGCAGACATCGGTATGCAACAAGTCCAACGTTCGTGCAAGAGCGGCCCGTTTACCTATCTGTTTCAGAGTGCGGAAGTTGAAGGCACCTATATTAATTCGCATTCTAGGTCTAAGCAGTAAACGGTGTCCAATCGACGGTTGCATCAAGCGGCATCCGGCCTGCTTTTCCAACAATACCGCCTTTCGCAGCGCTATAGAAAGGTTTTCCGTCGTTAACTCGGCCGTACTCACATACTGAAACGGTTAAACACAATGTGGTACATCATATTATGACACGCGGTTCCCCGATTTTCGTTCATCCACGCCGTTTACACCCAGGCGAACTAAAAATAGCCAAGGTTGAATTCGAACGTATGCTTCAGTTAGGCACAATTCGACCTTTAAACAGCTCTTGGGCGACACCACGGCACATGGTATTGAAAAAGTCTCCGGGCGATTGGCGACCTTGCGGTGATTACCGTACTCTCAACAACTGTAAAATCCCGGACAGGTATCCAACATGTCCACGATTTTTCTTTAGGACTCGCTGGCGCCACTATTTTCTCTAAATTATACCTAGTACGCGCATATTATCACATCCCGGTCGCGGAAAAGGACATTCCGAAAACAGCTATAATAACAGTTTTTGGATTTTTTGAGTTCATAAAAATGCCATTCGGGCTCCGTAATGCGACTCAAACATTTCAACGATTCATGGACGAAGTATTACGTGGACTCCCTTTCGTGTATGTCAACATCGACGATGTTTTGATCGCTAGCCACTCAAACGAGGAGCACTTTTCTCATCTTCGTGCTGTTTTTGACCGTTCCGAGTAGTGTGCCTTCGAAGTTCACTCATTGGATTTCCTAGGACATCGCATTGACCAAACCGGCATCACACCCTTGCCAGATAAAGTTCAGTCTATCGCGATTTTTCCGATTTCCACTACGATGACCCAACTCCGAAGATTCCTCGGCATACTTAACTATCATCGACGTTTCATCCCCCATCGCGCAGACATTGTAAAACCTCTGACAAACCTGGTTGACTCCAAACGTAAGTTAATCGAACTCCCATCCAAAGCCGAAGCAACGTTCTCAGCGACAAAGGAAGCCCTATGCCACGCCACTAAACTGTGCCTCATCACTTGTGATCCAAACGCCCGTCTCTTTCTCACCACGGATGCGTCAAATGCTGCCGTCGGCGCAGCCTTAGAACAATCCGAAAATGGTGAACAACCCCCAGCCTTTTCTCCCAAAAGCTTCAGCCAGCACAGATTAAATACAGCACCTTTGGACGTGAAATGCTGGCAATTTATTTGGCGATCCGTTGCCTTCGGCACCTTTTGGAAGGCCGACACTTTGTCGTGCAAAGACCACAAACCTCTGACATTTGCTTTTCACGCCAAATCTGATCGGTACTCTCCGCGTGAAATCAGACATCTGGATTATATCTTCCAATTCACCACGGACATCCGATACCTACATGGTGACGCTAACATCGTTGCTGACGCTTTATCACGAACTGACGTCAACTCAGTCCAATCGTCACCTTCTTTCAATTTGTCTGAAATGGCTACTGCCCAGCAGTGCAGTGAGGACATGAAGGACATTTCCATCTGTAAGTTCTTGAAATTATCTACCATTCCTCTGTGGACACAAGTTGGTGACATTTTATGCGACATTTCAACAGGTAAACCTAGACCTTTTGTCCCACTTTCTTACTGACGCACTGCCTTCACAATTTCCGTCGTTTATCTCGCCCCAGAAAACGCGATTGCGCAACGCCTTGTTTGGCCCTCTATGAGCAAAAATGTTGTTCTCTGGATACAACCGTGTACGATGTGCCAAAAGAGTAACGTGCACAGGCATATGGTTACCACACTTGGCACATTCTCCCAGCCAAACGCTCGTTTTTCCCATGTAGACCTTGACATCGTAGGTATATACTGACCGCAGTCGACTGTTTTACCCGTTGGCCTCTAGCTGTGTCCATTAGAGATGTTTCAGCGGAGACAGTCGCTAAAACCTTCTTGGAACATTGGATCGCCAATTTTGGTGTGCCATCTACAATCACTACGGATCGAGGCACTCAGTTCCAGTCTTCTTATTTTCGCAAATTCACGGAGTTACTGGTTTGTTCGCACATTAAAACGACGGCGTACCATCCTTGCGTTAATGGTCTAGTTCAGTGTCTTCACCGACAATTAAAAGCCTCGATAACCGCGCAGCCCGACATAACGAAGTGGAGTGGGCGTCTGCCTACGACAAGAATAACGCATCGAAGAAACACCTGCTTAACGCTGTTATTCTCTGTGCATTCAACAGACGAGCTCCGGAACACGTTAGTTTCCGGTTCATTGATTCTATCGACAGGATTGTAAATGTATACAACTGAGTAGTAACCAGATATCATAAAGCATAAAACAAATGCTAGGCCGCGCACAATGTATGACACGAATAGAATAATCGATCGATAAGTGCATAAACGACCAATTGGTAAACTAACGATCACTGCAATGGCAGTAAATTTTGTAGAGGCTAACCCTTTTGCGAATTATTTCCGCCGTCTACTTGAGACTGAATGGAGTCCGTAGATCAGCGCTGGTGTTGAGAACACTAACTAAAACTGTGCAGAAACTCAGCCCGCCTCAATCCCCAAGATGAACCTACAGTAGGATGTGTGGTCGGAGTTCGCCGGGTACGCACACCTGATGAGTAGCAACAACCACGAAACCAGTCGTGTGCTCCCGGTAAGTTTCGATCATTAAACACACTACTGATGTTACCACGTCTTATACAACAGAGAGAAAAGGTTCGGATGAACAAACCATCACAAGATAAAGGGAACAAAACTGATTAACCTCGGAGAAAAAAACCATGAAGGAGACTACTCTTAACTAGCGAGTCAAATGAATAGATAATTGAAGCGCAACGCTTGCCGACTATATCTAACACAACACTGAAGATCTTCCTAATCTTTTAAACACTTTTACTTGATCACCTCGGTCGCAGGTACAGTTTGCCCTGTGACTAGTCTTGGAGAACCGGCATTCTTACACGCAACCACCTTCGATACGGTTGCTTCTTAAGCACCTCAGGACCATCTGTTCAGTAACGGAGCCCCAATGAAGTATGAGTCTTCCGCTATCGTAATTATGTACACAAGAACAATTTTTTCAAAATTTGAATATCGAATTTTCCGTGCCTAATTATGTCATCAACGACATTTTATAGTATGTGGTTTGACAACGGAATATACGCAGAGAAGGAGAATATGTTTAGGAATCCACACAACGTACTTCAACATTTTCACCAAAATAGGAATGGTCAGTTCTTCTCGAAGCATTTCAGCACCACTTCTGGTTCTGGCCAACAGTTGTAACGTAAGAGCGGTCTCGATTTGCAGATCAGTCGAACGAGTAGTTTGCAGGATTTTAATCAATTCTCGGATGAGCTGTAATGACAAAAATGAGACTGATTGTAATAACTGATGTGAATAAATGGTTTTTTTTAATTGTGTACTTTATAAGAGAAAAACTGGGCAATCGGAAACCAACTAACATTCCACAACTACAGGCAGCGTGACATACAAAGTGTCTCCCTCTTATACTAGTTAATTTTGTAGCAACTCACACAGCGACAGTTTTTCGCTGCACAACCCTCCCCCATAACGGCCACCCGTGACAGATTTTTTCAGGGTGGCTACTGTGTTTCAAGTTTTTTAACGTTGCCGTGACTTACATGAAACCTGGGGGTCACAGCTAAATGAAAAGTCGTTTGAAACCACGTGTGAACAAAATTTGTTAGTCAGCTCAACTTTATTGCACGCCAGTGACGCATACGCGTTGAACACTTCAGAATGTTTGTCTCCAATTGGTGTTTAATCCTAACTGAACTTTGTCTCAATGTTCGCACACCATGAAATGTTAGCTGCTGGGTAATTCATGAAGTACGACCTAGCGTGATTGAGGAGAGTTCATCATTCTACTTCATTTCGCACTAGAAAAACCTGGAAATGTATACATCAAGAGCAGCCAGATCGTATTTTCAATGACCTATTCAACAACGTAAATTGTTCAGAGACTACGCATTTATCAATCCACGGCTGTTAACGTATGATTATTCATGTATCAGAGAAACCATGATTAAATATATTGTTGTATACAGAAGATGGTAAACACGTAGATGAACAGCATCTATTCAACGAAAAATGCATCAAATGGCCGGATGTATGATTGAAGGCAGTTATGGACAATCGATCGTTCCACATTGTATCTTTCGGTTGATGGTTAACAGATGTGGTCCACCAAAGTAGCGAAGCAAGCTTGGACTAATCTATTCCGAAACCTGTACATTTTAACAGTTACCACACAATGGCAATAGGGAGTGAAAAACATGCAACAATATCAGAAGAAAGGCGGTTTGTACGAAAAAAAGGGAGAAGGGTGCAGACAAAGAAAAAAGAGGTTACACAGATGCTTCGCAACGCGAGTGCTACTGACTTATCAGACAGTATTCTCAACTAAGAATTCTCAAGCATGCATAGCATCTGGAAGGGCAAGCGGAACAAACATGCAGAACACGTCGGGGAAAACGTGGCCAATGGGATACACAAGAACTCACCTTCTGACCGGGAGTATAGGTAACCAAATGGTTGTGAAAGCAAGACAGACGATTAGTTGGAGTATGCTCGAAACCTAGTGAGCGTATATAGTTTCTGAACAACTAGTGAGAAATCGGCAGTTTGGTTTATTAGTACAGTTCCACTTTGGACACGGAAGCCTTTTCATGTCTGTCAAGAGTGAAACGTTATCAACAAAACCAAATTACGCTTGCTCACAAGTTATTCCGAAATTGAAGACAACAAACTTACCCGCGGTATATTTGCTGACGACAGTTTAGCTCACATCCATTGCTTTTTGGTTTGTGGTCATCAGTTTTGGCTTTTGGGCACTCAGTGTGTGACGATTCAGTGAACAACTTTAAACAGAGTTAGTAACACGTCACAAGCATCCGTTAAGGAAAGCGGTCGACCTTGCAATCCGATACCTCCGGTGTTTTATGAGTATAAACAATTGTTTCGTGTTTTTAGCTGCAAATTAACTGTGACATGTGTGTTTCTGCTTTCTTGTGGTTTAGGATTCCGTACTTATTAACCCCCGGTAGTGAGATCCCACAGTTGCTCTAGAATAAACTGGACAACACCAGTCACTTATACTTAGTGCAAAATTGGAATAGAAAATGGTTGTTGCTGGTTATCATAAAGATTAGATTCAAAATGCTGTTTCAAAGACAAAGATGAAAACGCCGATACAAAGTTGGGGTTACATTGAAAAGAGAACCAGTTTGGAAATTTAGCCCGAATAGAAAAACAGCAGGTAGACCACTCGATGGTTACCTTACCATCAAAAATTATCAAGGTGTCATACAATAAATCCCGTTACAAGAACAGTGGAAACAATAAGGTGAACAAACAATCCGATCGATCTCACCTCAGGACAAGTGACCAAGCCTAAACGACTCGCTTGGTTTCGAGCCAGTCTGTGAATGGACAGAACGATTTTCAGTTGAGCATCCGTATGCCGATCTGATTGGAGCATTTTCCCGAATTTTGGAGCGTTCGCAGCAGCAGAATTTGCGTCAAACTAAAAAGCAGGAAAAAACGGTAAACGTGTGTACAAACTGAAGTTTAACATAAGGAAGATATCGGTAAACATAACGTTCATGTAAGTCTCAAAAATTCAAGCGTCACTGTGGGCGATTCCCACGGTGAAAAAAACACGGTTCGTAACGTGTCGGCCTTGAGATCGAAGCACAGTTCGGCCAGTTGTGTTAGATAAGTTCAGACATCAATAACACCTCCAAAAGAAGTACATCGATTATTATTTGCGGCTAAATATGAGAGAAAGAACAAGTCTGAAGTTATTGATAAAGAGGGAACAAACGGAATTGAATATATTAAATCCCGATGTCTAAAATCAAACCTACAACAACAAATAAACGACCGAACAACGGTGACCGTTAGAGGGCATCTTTAAGGAAGCTACCTCCTGGCGGCCACTACTGACTGCTTCAATGATCATCAGTGTTGCAGAGACAACCCAATCATTTAGCTGCAGCCTCAACACCACCGACTCTGGTTAGATACCATCTCTCTTTACGATCCTACCGACTGTGTGAGATACAAGAGCCGTGGAATGTTGTCACCTTTTTCTCATTGTACGCCGAATGGCGGCTGTATGGATCAGGTTTAGACAAAGGCCTCTGAATGGGGTGAATGAAATCAGACACATATCGGCAGGAAACCAAAGGAGAATATTGATTTCCTTGAGGTGAGTACAAGATATAATGCTACGGTTAGATGTATGCATCAGGAGTCTACATGAGTTTTTGTTACATTTGCTTAGAAGCTGAAATAGGACTACTGGAGAACGATATTGTCTATGGAAGAGTACGACTACATACAAGTAGATTACATGAGACTGAAATGAATATGAAGTGCAAAACATAACAGTAGGCCGTCTGATGAACAGGGAATAACGGTATTCATATGGAGGGACACAAAATGTGGTTCACTAGGATACGTGAATATTTTACGGATTAATCCACAGAAAGGACTTTGTTTTTGACGTAAAGTTGTCGGTTAACAACAGAAAATAAAACACCACACTACACTCAAATGTGCAATGAGTGGCCACGATCAGTGTGATTTTGTGATGCAATACTTTAGACTTTAGAGTACAAAAAGGATACTATTGCAAGCATATTATCTGATGTGCTTACGGCGACGAACGGTAAATTTCGTTTACGGAGGGCAACAATCTGGTCGGTTTAATACCTGCACTCTGGAGAAGTGATATCACTACACTTCACGACAAGCTTCATGATAAAACGGAAAGAGCTATAAAACGGTCTGAGTCAAAAGTCATGAATGCTAATGCAGTATGTGATTTGTGTTCACTGGTAAATACAGAAACTCCGCATGTTAGTCCTCGAATATCTCAAAATTCCGGTACCGATGATCAGTCACTAGTGCAAGAACGATTTTCTGAACACTCACTCTATTTGAAAATCGTTACATTTCATGTGGCCAACTTGGGATTATGCTCGACGGTTTTCAATGAGGTTCGAAGCGGGGTAAAGTGCAAGTCGATCGAAACATTAAAAATTGCCATTACTGATGAGTAGTCTGAGTTTCAGTTGATGTAAATTAAGCATTCATATCCGATTCAGATGGAGTTCCGAGGTCAAATCGACTGTTTTTAAGACCGTGGTTCGGAGAATAAATACCAATTATGGTAAGAAAAAACATTAGTGAACGGTCCAAAGAGGGGCGAAACTCAGGTCTAGTGCTTTTCTCGAAAGAAGTTCATTGGAAATAAGTATTACCATTGATGGTAATAATAATAATAATAATAATAGTCAACATTTATACCACCTCGGGTGGCCTTCCCCAAGAATTGTGTAGTCGAAATCGTACTACCGAAAGAACAAACGTGAATTGGGACTTTCCGTAATTATATCGACTTACGTTACGTCCGAACGGATTGGCTGAACCCATTGTCCATTAAGTAGGAGTGGAAGTAAGGTGGACTACGAGCGTCTGTTTCTGGTGTTATTTATCCGTGCCACAATACAGAAAGGGATATTCGGGTTTTCATGTAACCTTTACATATACCAGCGTCCCGGTAGGACGTAGCGCCAATAACGTTAAAGTTATTATAAAATGATGACTCTTAGTGTACGTACTAATTTACCACCTTCTGAAATTGTATCTGGTCTTGAAATTTGCTTACACTCAACATTCTTCACAGTTCACAAAAAGTTGCATAAACAAGCTGATGATGTAACTATGGGACAGCTGAGACACAGGTTTTGAATGAATTTATCTGCGCTCCACGAATGTGGCAGTGGTATGTGGGTGACACATTCGTGACCATGGAACGGACCGTACGCGATCAACTCCTAGGGTTCCTCAACTCACAACGCAACGGCATCATGTTCACGTTGGAAAATGAAAACATAGAACACTCGCTCCAAATTCTGGACTGCCTCATCGAAACTGACGAACATCAGATGTTCCAGGTTTCCGTGTACTGAAACCAACCCATTCTGGTCGGCATCTCTACCTTAATTCGTCACATCTACTAGATACGAAGAGAACAGTCATGGATTTTTTGTCAACAGAGCAAATATGATTTGCCAAGTGAACTCTCAAAAACAACAAAGTTTACAAATTAAAGAGATGCCCACCAAGCAATATTTAGACGCCTTTAAATAAAAGCACAATGGAACGCATTTCGACTAGGAAATAAACTAAGGAGACCAGATTTTTTCAGTGTACTGTGCAACTACCGTCTGGTGAAGGAGTGTATACGAAAATTCGCCCCGTCTTCTGTAAGTACACCAACCGTATCGTACTTCGGTTGGATAGCAACACAGGACTGGTAGTGCACCTTGCGGACCTAGTCTCTGTGGGCAAGTAAACGAGATTTTTGCAAAATCAAATGTAGTGATGTCGATGTTAGTTACATAGGAAAAACAAATAGGCAGTTGAAAGTACGTATTGCTCAACAAAAGATGCATACCAACTTCAAAAGCTACGGAATTACTCGGCTATCGCGCTACATACTATCAGTGAGCCACAACGTACGTTTTGATCAACCTCGAGCGATTCATATGCACCTGTCTTACTACGCGGAACGATGCAGAACTGAAACTCTCACCATACACGCCCAACACTCATGTGTTAACCCCAACGATAAAAAACCTGTTTGCAGTGTGGCACACATTGATAAATAACACTCACTTTCAGCCCTATTTAATGGGTAATGGATTCAGTCAATCCGTTTGGACGTTACGTAAGTTGGTCTAACCACGGCAAATTCCACATGACCACTAGTCCTTTGACAAGACGATTTCGACCACCAAACCCCTGGGGAAGGTCACTCGAAGTGGCTGAAACGTTGAGTATTACAACTTGCCCGTAAGATTGTGCTCTTCTAAATGTGCTTATATAGTTTGACTTTATTCGTACTAAACATTTTACAAGTACTATTATTCTTATCATTATTATACACGAGTCAGAGGACGGACTGAATGTCGAGCGTTAGACAAGAACAGTTAAACAATTGTACAAATGGAAACCGAAAGAAACAAAGAGAAAAACGGAATAGTTGTTTTGTCTCCTTTACACTGCAGGCAATTTTGACCAGTTTTGTGGTTGTTTGTTTCAGATATTTTAAATTTTTGAAATGCTCTTCTAAAAGTATATGTGTATCGGTAGCTAAAGAATGTCACAAGTATGGCAGCGTTCTCACCATTAAAATCAGCTTACAGTCATTTCCTACAGTGTCTCTAACTGACGATGTTCATAACAATTTGAACCTCAGAGGGTACAGTCAACATGGGCCAGACTTGATGATAACTTCCTCATGGTTACAGGCCAAAGCGTGGATATTCATCACATTGTTTCTTCAACCACGCCCAGTGAGCACACACAAGGTGTGATACAGTGGTCCCTGGGCGAGTCCGATGCATCTCAACCGACAAAATGAGCCCACTTTGTCTTTTCACCAAGTGTCATCGAACCATACCATTACTTACGTGGGACTGCCATCGCATACAAATAAGACTTCGCAGAAAACGACTGCCAAAAACAGATATTTGATTAACGTCATCAAAAGGATGCTGCCAGGTTGCGCAACCGTCCAGCAGCACTGGGCGGACAATCGAATTGTACATCCTTCCTTTTACAAAGCGACCGATATCAACAGGTGTCTAAAGCAAACGTTACTAATAATAAAAATTGCTCCTTAATATGAATACAACGCGATGTCAATGCACCTAATACAGTGGCCAAGGACATTCCGTGTAAACGAACCTTGTAATCGATGATGTCTTGAAAGATACGATCCAGTCTATTGATTGGTCCCATCAAATTGTCAATGAAGTGTACATTGGATATGTCAGTATCATGGGAGTTAACAGGACGCCCTGCATTACGAAAATTGGACGCCTGTAAGGCATCTTTCTGGCTCAGACGTGACGGCCATTCTTTCGAACGCGACACTGAGGATGACATTATTTAAATGACTACAAAATGGAGAAAATATAGTTTTATATCCAAAATATTGCACATCATGATAGACTTGAGTAAAAACTACTGAAAAACAAACGGTCATGAGAAGGAACACACGTTAATACTGACAATGTCGACTGTATCTCGTTTTAACGTTTCTCACAGTTCCTTGAACATTTAAGCGAATAGAGTCAAGTTGCATGATTACAAATCAAACGGATTTCGCTGTGTCATAGTAAGCACAACTTACCTAGATCTAACAAAAAGGCAAAAAACAAATGTTGCACTCACACTCGTCAATCACTATTCATACAAAAGTACCTCAAAAAATGTATGCGGTTAGAAAACGCGACAAACATTAACAAAGTAACGTCTGCACACGAGTCCAACATTCCAGATATAAAAAGCATCTCGTCAATTGACTCACTGTGCTACCAAATAGCAAAAAACTCCACTGCTGGCATTCTATGTAATAAGGTCGATCAAACGGTGCAGATAAAAGTCCTGCTTGAGGAAGGTACTGAAATAATCAATGCGCAGACTGTATACACCTGACAACTTCCTGCAAGCGATCAACGAGAAAAAACGAATTATCAACATAACGTACTAACTGTTTTCGTGCCATGTTCATAAATTTGCTCAAAAAACCTAAAATAAAAATTAATCACAGTGGTCATTTCTAGAGCTTTTCATATACAGGCTAACCCCACAAAACAAGTAATTTCACATACAGTCAGTCCGTATTCTCAATTATCCTTCTCCATTGGGATAGATGCCGGCTACACATCGCACAAGCAAAAGATCAAAAATGTAAAACCGTCAATGTCCACATAAAAAAATAACGCAGTAACATAACGCTTACCACTCTGGTAGCATTCGTGGATAGCGCATACTTTGACAAAGTGTTCGCCCTGGGCGATGCCCGACGATCACTTTGTAATAGTCAATCCTGTGAAGTGTACTCGATAAGATATTAAAATTTGTCCAGAAGACGGCTACGAAAGACTCCGCTACTTGTCCTTCTGACTTCAGTTCGAAAAAAAGGTTGTTTTAGTCTGATTGTCTCAGAAGGAAGGAATACTCCTAGACTCCATTCCTCAAGGTAAACTGTGCAGAAGCCTAGAGAACATGGATTTTCATCACCTAAATCAATTTACACTTGAATACATGTGGGTAACTTAAGCACCTTCGCCGGTGAACAAATCGACTGAATGTTCAGGCGCAGAATTTCAATCTGGCCTTATGTAGCTCAGTGATCAACCTGAGGGGCCAACGACACACAAAACGACGTTCAAATTCTGTTCGGTGAACGAACCAAGCCATTCATAAGTTATGACGAGAAAGAAACTGGTACCTGCCATACCATTGTACAACTGTTTTCCTTCTAGATACAAGATTTTCCATTACACACCAAGGTAATTCACTTTAGTGCAGTAGAATTTCGACGCTGGAATCTTAGACGTGACGGCATGAACGCAATTGGTCCAACTAACCTAAGGAGATATCCACTCTTAATGTGTAAATTTTGCACTGGTGACTTTGACCGGGGAAGTGATACGGGTTGCTCGCAGGTATCAACGGCTTTGCTTAATAAAAACGGGGTTGACGGTCAAATCTGAGCACAGAGCATCTGTCCCTGCTCCTACTACTCCATCAAACTGCGGGTCTTATTGGTTTCTTTGATCGACAAAGAGTTGCGGGTGGTGAGGGGTGTCTGTGGATCTCATGTCCAATGGGAGTGAAGTTTGAGATCGTGGTAAATTTCGAACTGTAGCGTGAAGGTAAACCAGTTCGTGAAAACAGTTCTATTCCTCTAGCATACGTGGCTGGTGGACGCAAGTACACTCGCATCAATCCCGAAACAGGTGGGCGTGTTGTCGAAGCATTCGAAAGGGGCGACGGCTGGCTTACGGTTACTCTTCTGAGCGGAATCAAGCGCAATATCAGTTACAAGTGGCTTCATGTGGATCGCATCAGTTATGAAGCTCAGTTTCGCAAAGGACATAGAAGCAAGATTCTAACAGAGATCGATATGTTCCTGGAATGGATTTCCGCGGACTCAACGATTATACTGCAATTTTTGAGATTCTGCCTCAAAGCCATTGGTCGATACTTCAACGGTCGGTGCATATCGACTACGAGACTGTCAAATACCCGTTAGCATGAACTCAAATGATAATCTCGAGTTTTGACGACTGCTTGCTTATCGACTGATGGGGTGCTACGCAAATTCAAAGACTATTTGATGGATTGATGAGAAGAATTTCAACTTGTTCTGTACGAGGTCACTGTGAGAACCACCAAAAGAAACGAGGGCATATGTCTCTGTAATAAACAGCAGAGACCCTAATCTCCATATGATTGCAGCTATGATGTCAAGATCGATAGTAAGTTATACGACGTAAAGGGGAGCATACAACAGCAACCACTGCAAGGGATGGCTGCGAACTCTGCTATATCAGATGAAGGTCTATACATCTATGTCAAACATTCTACTGATATGCGACAAAGTATCGTATCAGTGACCAGGAAAGTGTGCTTGCTGTAGAATTAAATAATAAATGACAACTGTTACGACTAACGCACTATCCAGAAACGTTGAATCTTACTGAGGACGTCTGGAGCATGGTGAAAGCAAGGGCTAAAAGACGACTACAGGCGAGCCATGAGACGACAGTAAACGTAGGATGTGCAGAGTCAACATGAAGATGACGGCCCAGGAACCAGTGATTTCTGATTTTGTGCGACGTCAACAGAGACCATTGCGCTAGCCTTGTTAGTCGCGCTGAATGATGCTGTATGCAAACGAAGAACGGTGAAAGTATGGGATCACAACCATAAACCCACGTTTTCTCAATGAACGAACAATGCACTATTCAGAGCAACTACATGTTGATTTATACTCCCCACTTATTAGAAGCCACCTCTAATTGAACTAATTACGGTTTGTGTGAATGTTAATTACGTTAAACTATTTCTACAGAAAACGTGGCTGTGTATATGCCGAACATTTACCTCCCAAGGTTCACGAAACAACTCCCTGTGTTGGCTTGAGGACATCGTATCCTAGCTGTGCGCAATTAGGTAAGTATAATGAAATACGGAGCGGGTTGGACGGACAACCCTGTCGAAATTGTATTTTTCCTACATAATAACGAGTTCAACACCGTTCTGACTGAACTTTTGGTTCGGTTAGTTGATTACTGTGGAGTTCAAATGCCACCTCCAACTAAGATCAATCAAACATTACACCGAGTTACCACGACACTGTTTAATCAGTGATACGGGGTGAGGACACAGGTGTCGTTCTTCATCTAATCCGGCGACCACGGAGTGAACAGTGTAACTGAATGAAGGTCATATTACGATGTTACCTCAAAACGATAGAAAAATAAGAACGTTCCTAGGTCACCACCGACAAGGTCGACCAGTGATTAGTATTGGATCGTCGCCTTTGCTACGCGCCCAATCGCCTTACCCAAAACCGAAAGAGAGAAAAGACGTGATAACACCGTTTATTGGAAAAACGATTCAAAATTAGGCCACAAGGGCTCGAAATATACAGAGCGAAATGGTTACCACACATAGTTGACAAGATGCAATGCAAATCAGACGAGACGATCATAACCGGCAGTCAGGTGCAGAGCGGAGCTAGGTATTTGGATGTTCGCTGAGCTTGGCACTTAGGTTGCAAACTTTTCATCACCAAATGAGGTGACATCATCAGTGCCTAAGTGTTTTAGCGTGTAGGTTAGAGTTCACACCAACCACACGAGAATAAATTGTCATTGGTCTCGTTTTCGACTGCTAAGAAAAATCAACTTGTAGGAAGCTACTATTTTGAATCGAACATTTCTGTCATTTGAAATGCAAACAAAAAGATAGTCTCAGTTTTGGAGGGGATTTAGTTATTAAATTCGAATTTCCTTTTGACTAATCACGGAACACGCTTTTGACGAGTCAAGAGCCCACTCCCAACTTGGTCAAAAGTTTTTAGTTAAAACATCCCGAGGATTTCGTCACCACGATGTACACGAGGTTACATAGGGACTAGTTATTATCCGGCTGCTAAAACTTAGATGGGAGCGGCCGCAGAAACTGAATTCGAACTTTAACAGTGTAACAGCCAGTTCAACATATTTACTATCGTTGATTAGAATGCTGGAATGTAGACACAATTAGGAAATGTACTAACTTTGCGTCCGTTGCATCATAAAGAAACCTGAACAACTCTGTGAAATATTGAGTCGCATTTCAGGTATGTATCTTCACATCGTTGAAACTCAATTCAAAATACTGAAGGCAACCGAGATGAAAATCTCAGAGGTTTACCAAACCCTCAGTTGTGGTTTAGGTGTACAGTAAATTGTTAAATGTACAGCTAAAACGACCATTAAACTATGAATACCAACCAACTTTAAAATAACACCACAAACAATTTCAGCCGCTGACTAAGGTACACACTTGTTAAATCATATCCGCTACCAGCGAACGTTAAAACAAAAGACGGCGGAAAGTCCACGGAGAATATGGCTGAGTTGTAGGTTTGTCTGCCGTACGAAATGAAAGGCGGGGTGTAAATAAATGTTGTATTCTCTTAGATATTTTATTATATTGAAACGCCTATAAACGACAACAATCATAGAGATGGTACTTGAATACAATCAAACTAGGTCCGAGTTGGTCAGAACTCAATCACAAAAACTCATTCGTTAAATTAAGGTGGTAACTACTATTCTGAACTTCTAGATCACACAAGTCACAATGAGTATATCTTGACATCGGTTTCTCTGAATCAAACCGAAATGGTTCAGAAGGACCTTATGCAGACATTCACTCTGCACTGTGGAGTTGTGAGCTGTCTTTTTCACATACAGTCTAACACCTTGTCGGCGGTCAATTCAATCACGAATCGTGGGAATCACCTTCTTACTGTTCTCCGATAAACATGTCTTTTCCACCGCTTTGACCTACTGGGACAAACAAGCTTCACGGCCTTCACGCAGACTCTTCGTACGTTTCTGTTTCAGTTCACGGTGGTGGTATCAGGGGTTATCAGTCCCCTTGTGTCGTAACTACGGTGCTCCTTTGGAAGAAACCTTCTCGTAAGAGGTCCGTACAGTTGTTGAGATTTCTGCCCAGTAACCGATTGGATCAGTTCGCTGTTGTAACCCAGACAGTTTAATTGTCAGTGTTGTGTGACAGGCGTTTTGTACATGGTGGTCGCTCAAATTCTAACCAAACACCTTACTGTTACGAGCGAAACATTTCTGGACAAAAGATAAAACAAGGAGGGTACAGACAACGGCATGATCAGAATTAAGATGGTTATTCCAACGTGAACTATCCTTAATGAAATGGTTCCACCGATGGCTGGCGGCAACGGGATCAAGTTATGTGCTCATATGGGTTGCACAAAGTAGACTTCATGGGGACCACTCTACTAATGTGACCTAAACAGTCTGACTACCAGTGCTGTCTGCTAAGTGTAAAGTACACCCCTGTCACTCAACTTCCGTTTTCCGTTTACCAGCAGATGTGACCTAGCAACCGTTTGTGTCCATCACGGTATCGTTAGAGCTGCAAAATATGACGTGAGCATATTGTCAGACAATCACCCTCACACGAGATTATCTTGCCATGATAGTCAGCCATCACGGAAAAGATCTCGACCAGCCTATCCAAAAGCAAACTGATTGAAACAGTGTCGGAATTTACAAAGTGACTCACGGCAAGCGAAGATACAAGTTAAAGAAGACACGTTTAAGTTCAATGCCGTTCAAAGGTCTGATGGCAGCATTAATGCTGTGAGCAGCCATCGCGTATTTGGAAACATCTCAGGTGATGAACCTGTTAACCAGACTATACAGAAAAAATACATACTGGAAATAGCTTGATGCATTTAAAAAACAAACGCACTTGTGCGTAACGTAGAACATTTCTAATTGCGAAGAAAAAAGAATGTGAAACTTCTGAGTTTCGAATAGAATCGAACCAATGACAATAACCACATGAATCTACGCGGCAAGTTTGTGATTAAGTTTAAAGGGTGCTCGAATTGTTTTCTGACCGGGACGCCTCATGGAAACATAGACGAATGCACTGTCAGAATAAAACGCTTTCCGATGCAAAAAAAGAACGTGATTATCAATAACAAGTTGAACGCCGTGGAATTTTCGAGTGAGCTCATACCCACACTCGGGTGTTAGATGCCGCGTATCACAAAGAACTGACCAGATATGGTTGAACGCACCTGTGTTACAAGTAGACAATCATCATCATCATCACAACAGCCATGAGCCTGACCAAAAGGTACTGTGGCGCGGGCCGCCGCTCACCTCAACAGTGACGTGGAATATCCTAGAAGAAAACGTCACTAAGAAGGGTGAAAACTATTGAGAAAAGACTAAGTGGAAGAACTAGAAATGCTACGGATACAGGTCCGCCATTGACTGCGACACTTAGCCATCTCGGATAGCGTCTCTAACCAGCGGTTTGAGTGATCACGAGGACCCCAGCCAGGCAGGC